>JAAQPG010000497.1:0-12465 GCA_013186905.1 Fusarium udum
TTTTTTCTTATTTTATTTATTTATATTTTATTTTATTATTCTTAAGTAAGAAATGCCTAAGACCGGTCAATTCTTGTGTCCCCCGGACGCTCGGTTAGTGGACAGCGTTGCATCGGCACGTCCACTTCAAGCATCTCGGAGGGTCGCCAAGATAACAGCAGGGGGTTCGTCTTTATACCGCAAGCCACACCAGATCGAGGAGATTAGACTAAGGCTGAGGTATGGAGTAGACAGACACGCAACTCTCCACTGTCAGCCGCCTTTCGATCTGTTGGCCCTGACCCTGTCGATCAAAAGAGCCAGAGTCAGACTTTGTGGATGCGTTGGCCAGCAAGGCAGCCTCCTCCATTATTATGTCTGATTGACCATTTCTGCCAAGATTATCTCGGCTTCTTGCCAAGTCTGGCTCGGCAATCTAGACCCCGTGGGTGCAGACTGGCCTGATTGTATCCAATATTCTAATCACAAGACATCCTCGACGCGCCCGTAGACGTGCATATGCACTTTTTCAGCTCTGTTGCAGCCCATCCACCGCTGCTTCACATCTTTTTGCATGTGGTTTCTTGTCTTAGCAGTCAGCATCTTATTGCTCTTGGTCACAGATGAAGAAGAAAAAAATGGTCTGACAGTAAGCTAATGAACACGAGATACCTTAGGGGGTAAGACTTCGAGCTGAAAGGAAAAGGGATGTGGGCAGGTGATATACCTGAGAATATTCCGCTATCGCCCAGCGGCCGTCTGAAGTGATATAACGTCAAGGTGCCGCAATCTCACTTGTGCATTGTTCTATGGTTTCTGCATGGGAAAAATTAATCCTTGAAAATCCAGATCACATTCGTTCTTTTTTGTTTACACAGTCTCTCGTTATACGCCGCTTCATTGCCTTATTTTTTATCCACCATGTCACTCTTGCGTTTTGCTGCACTTGGTGCAGCGTTCCTTCACTTGCCCTCCTCTTCCTCCGCGAGTGTCATCGTCCGCAGGGATCTGACACCGCCTGAAACCCCCAGAGACGGCTGGGAGTACCTGGGATGCTATGTCGACAGCGTCTCGAAGCGTGCGCTTGATGGGCCTGTGCACTATGACAATGAGGGTCTGACCGCTGAGACGTGCGTGGCCCATTGCGTAGGCCTGGGCTACGCGTTCGCTGGCATGGAGTATGCTCAAGAGTGCTGTAAGTGAAGTCTTCCGATAAGTAATTGTATCTATGGTGATTGACTGTTTCAGTCTGCGGTAGCAAGAGACCTACTACCAAAGCTCCCGAGGCCGATTGTAGCATGGCCTGCACCGGTGATGCTGATCAGCCTTGTGGAGCTGGTGATAGACTCACTGTCTTTGGCAAGTCTTCTGCCGGAGGTACTGCTGTGCCCTCCGGTGAACCATCTGCGACTGCTTCTGCCACTGGCACTGCAACCGCTACTACCGGCCCCATCGCCACTGATCTTCCTGACGACTGGTCCTACGCCGGTTGCTACATTGACCCTCCTGGCCGTGCCCTTTCCCCATTCGGCACTTCCTCTTCCCAGACACCTCAGAAGTGTATCGCCACCTGCATTGAGAACGGCTTCAAGATCGCTGGTCTCGAGTACGCTGAGGAGTGTTACTGCGGTAACGCCCTCAACAATGCTGCGTCCAAGACTACGGAATCGGACTGCAACATGGCCTGCAAGGGCGATGACAGCCAGATGTGCGGTGCCGGTAATCGTCTTTCCCTCTACTCTAGCGGTGACTTTGAGACCTACCCCATTCCCGTCGCTCAAGAAGAGGACCTCCCTGGTGACTGGGAGTACAAGGGCTGTGTCTTTGACAACAACAACCCGTATGTGCTCGAGTGGCTGTACGAAGACTCCGGCAGCTACGCCACCAGCAACATGACCGTCCCAACGTGCCTCAAGCGCTGCCAGAAGTTCGGCTACTCCGCTGGTGGTGTAGAGTACGGTCGCCAGTGCGTCTGTGGCGATCTTAAAGCAGTTGAGGCTAAAGGCGATATCTGGAAGGATGATAGCTTCTGCAGCATGGCCTGTCCCGGCAATCGCAACTACACGTGCGGCGCGGGCAATCACATCAGCTACTACGAGTGGACGGGCACGTCGCTCAACACGTTCCACTATGCTTCTGGACCTTCTGCGGGTAGGTATGATCACTTCTCCACTTCCCCCATCATCCCACTCATCAGCTCTGTTGGCATCAACGACAAGGTTGTCTTTGTGGAGAAACATGGTACGTCTGATGATGATACTGAGGGCTCGTTTGAGTTTGACTACTCTACCAACATCTACCGTGAACTCGCTCTCAAGACTGATGTCTTCTGCTCTGCTTCCTTTACACTTCCTGATAAGGCTGGTCGTATCATCAACATCGGTGGATGGTCTGCTGAGTCAGTCTATGGCATTCGCTTCTTCACTCCTGATTCACCCCAAGGAGTCGACAATGGCACCAACGTCTGGGAAGAGGACTACACGCAGCTGCGTCTCTTTGATCCCCGTTGGTACCCCACTGCCATTGTCCTCTCCAATGGTTCCATTCTTGCTATGGGTGGAGAGTCTGGTTCTGATGCTCCCATCGTTCCATCAGCTGAGGTTCTGCCCCATCCTGCTGGTGTAACCGAGTCGACTTATCTCGACTACCTTGAGCGTGCTGAGAACATTGGTCGAACCAACTCGTACCCTCACATGGCCATCTTGCCTTCTGGTGGTATCTTCTTCACCCAGTTCAATGAGTCTCGTATCCTTTCTCAGGTTGACTTCCAGTCTATCAAGAAGTTGCCTGATATGCCTGGTCAGGTTGACAACCCCTTGACTGGTCGTAACTATCCTCTTCAGGGTACTATGATGGTTCTACCTCAGAAGGCTCCTTATACCGACCCTGTCGAGGTTCTCATCTGCGGTGGTACTACTCATGAGCCCGGCAATGAGGCTCTTGACAACTGTGTCCTTATGGCTCCTGATACCCCTAATGCTGATTGGGTCATTGAGCGCATGGTAAGCATCCTTCGTCTGTCGTCTGGTATACATACTAACTTTCACAGCCCTCCAAGCGTGTCATGCCCAACATGGTCGCTCTCCCTGACGGTCGCTACCTCATCCTCGGTGGCGCCCAAGTCGGTCGTGGTGGTTTCGGCCTCGCTGACAACTCCAACCTCAACGCTGTCATGTACAACCCCGAGGAACCTCTCGGCCAGCGCATGACAGTCCTTGCCAACACCACCATTGCCCGCATGTACCATTCTGAAGCTGTTCTGCTCAGCAACGGAAAGATCCTCGTCTCTGGTTCTGACCCTCAGGATCAGGGAAAGCATCCTCAGGAGAAGCGCATCGAGTACTTCTGGCCCGATTACTTGCTTTCTGGCGCTGCTCAACCCAACTTCACCCTCACTGATCGTGATTGGGTTTATGGTGAGAGCTACACTTTCACTCTCACCTCTGATCTCGAGGAGGGTGCTACCAACATGCGTGTCTCTCTCATGGCCTCTGTTGGTGCTACTCACGGTGTCAGCATGGGTCAGCGCACCTTGTTCCCTGACTTCTCCTGCAGTGGTAAGACCTGCACCGTGACAGCTCCTCCTGATGCCTTCATCAGCCCTCCTTCTTGGTACCAGATGTTTGTGCTCGACGGACCTACTCCCTCGCATGCCATCTGGGTCCGAATTGGTGGTGATCCCGGCGAGCTTGGTAACTGGCCCAAGCTTCCTGGCTTCACTCCTCCTGGTGTTTAGGTCGCTGCTGTATCTGGCATGTAATCAGAAGCACTTGCTTCTACGAGAGTATGATCAATCATGGAGCATACGATGATAATCATCAAGCGCGCGATTTCTTTGCATTATTCCTTAATTATTCTTCTCATCCTGGGTCGATGTGCCCTTGACTATAGCTAATATGGCTGGATTATGCACGCGTATAACAAACAGCGTTGCACAGGACTGTTTCATTATGTATTATGCACCTTATATATTTTATCTGATTCTCATACTGTATTTTGACGCGTGTTTATCAGTAAATGTCTTCAGAGTGAACGAAATTATTCACACTATTAGCAAAGCGCCTGAGTGAAAGTTACTTGCAATAAAACGTGTAGAAATGTGACTCTGACGACTTTCTGAATGTCGCCAGCAACAGATGCAGCTGTAAAAAGGCAGATAGTGACTGTCTCATTGGGAGGGCTTAGTTACGCGCAATTCGCGTTAGTGCTCAAACGCGAAAATAACGCGCATATCGCGAGCACGATTCCCTGTCACTCGCTGTAGGGTAATTCCAGCTAACACTAAGCCATAATCCATATCATAACAGGAACAGAAAGTACACAGTGAGTGCTTACTCCTTATAATAGTTTCTTGTAGGTTACTGTGTTTGAGTGGCAATCTCAGTGGCTGTAATTGGGTGTGTCCTTATGAGCTTTGTGTAAACAAGTTTGCCAGCTAAATTTGAGATTTCAATTATCCTTTGGCGACAACAATCGACACATAAAACAATGCTTAAACATAACTGCTTAAAGTAAATGCTAAGTGCTCAAGACCAGTCAGTCCACCTGATTTAAAGTCAAGTCAACCATTTCAGGCCATTAAAGACAAGAGAGAGATGCTCAATGTCAGCAATTACCTAACTACGGCAGCCAGATCAGTGCAGCAGTATGTACTTGTCTTGGAAACCGGCTACTATCCAATCACAAGGCAAGATGGCCGAGCGGTCTAAGGCGCTGTGTTCAGGTTTCATTCAAACCAGTGACGATTCGCAGTCTCGAAAGGGGCCTGGGTTCGAATCCCAGTCTTGTCAATATTCTTTTTACACTTTCTGGCACTGGCATGATCTATTTAAGTACTTGCTTACCCTTTGCACCAAATCGCTTGACGCGCGCAAGCATGGCGTTCTTGTATTATCTTTCTTTTTAATCCATCCTCTGTTAACTGCCCTCACTGCCAGTATGCAAGCAACCGGGCTTATTCAATTACCAGAGTTTCCCCGATTTTCTGCTCTCCATCAGCCAAGTGCGATTCCCCTCACAGACCCTTGCACTCACTCACTCAAGCCATCGCTTCAATACCAACAATGAACCGACTCCAAGAAATGATCAAGCGGGATAAACGAATCGCCATGTACGGCGACTCTCCTCCGCCTCCAAGAACGCCCGCTCCTTATCCAGAAGGCGAGCTCATTTACAACTGCCTTGGCCGCAACGTAGTCCGACACGGCAACACCATCACAAAGTACACAACGCATCCCGATGGCATGGGCGCTAACGATCAACCAAACGAGGCGCGCGTATTAAAATTCGTCAAAGAGCATACTACGATACCGGTACCTGAGGTCATCAGCTGTGATTGGGATCGAATTGAGATGGAGCACATTGAAGGCCAAACATTAAAAAAAGCCTGGCCCTCACTCAAACCAGAAGAGCGCACAACAATACTCGCTCAGCTCAGAGATTACATCGCTCAGATGCGCGCGCTAAAGGGTACCTATCTCGGTCGCTTCGACGGCCAAGGCGTTATTGTTCCCAGCATGATGACCCGATCGGGCGGGCCCTTTCACACCATTGAAACATTCCACGACTGGCTTGTTCGACCGCCGAAAAGAATCAGTGAACAATCCATGTACTGGCACCAGATCACGACACAACTCGCGAACGACTGCCCGATTGTGTTCACTCACGCCGACATCTCATCCAGAAACATCATCATACGTGACGGTCGGATAGTTGCCCTTCTGGACTGGGAATGGTCGGGTTGGTATCCCGAGTATTGGGATTATGTGTTTGCGCTACGAGGTCTGGATAAAATTGATTGGCAAACGTTAGGGATCCAAGTGCCGTTGTTGTTTGAGAAACGCTATGATCTTGAGTACATCTTGGTGAACTTCATCACTACTCTGTCATAAGTTCATGGCCCAGCGAATGGACTGTACACCCAGCGCTATCCATTTAGCCAACACATCCATCCAACAACTTATCCATCAACTCCCCCTCAACAGCATCATACCATTCCTGCGTCTGATAACCCTCAGAAACAAGCGCCTGAAGGCCCTCGAGTATAAAAGTCTGACAATTCCAATCACTCATCTGCTCCCTCCCCTCAACCGGAGTACCCGCAACAACATTGACCGGATCCATCTCACGACCCTTCCAGACCTGTACAGCCCCGACATTAACGTGGCTGAGGTACGTGGCACTGAGAGCCCAGTCTACTCCCCTGTGAATCCTGTCGACTTTCCATGGATCGCCTTCATCTTCGTGCTGCGCGTGCACGGTTTCGTGGAAGCTTGGGTCTTCGGGGGATGTGAAGTACGCAAGTACGTGGCGGGCGAAATAAAAGTCTGGGGTTCCTCTGAAGATATACAGGGTGATGCAGACGGTGGATTGGCTCATGCTTGGTTCGGTCCCAGGCCATGTGAAAGGGCACTGGCCTTTGATGAGCGTATTTATATGATAGATTCAGCAGCTTAATAGAAAGCAATTGATCAGTGAATGAATAACTCTCCCAGGACCTAGATTGTCGCACCATGGTACTGTTTTATCTCACCCCATCCTCCATGATCAGCGGCTAGATAAGCTCTGTTGGTCGACTCATATTCTGTTTGTCCAATGGGCGACCTAACAAGCAGTTTGATCGCAGTGCATTCCGCATTTGGATACTCTAGCATTTTGGAACGTTTGTTGGCTGTCCCGTTTCTACTGTCGGCCAGTCATTAGCCACACAACAACACGAGGCGCCAGACCTGCATTGGAAACAAAGCCCACGCATTTTCTCATTGAGCTCTGGTTAGAAAGTTGGCCGCTTGATGGAACGTTGAGAAACCCGGCCTGGCAACAACAGAACCGCTTTAGTAAATGGCCAGCAAGCGGCCCACCACTGGCAAACAATCACAATTGGCACACATTGTGGCATGCCAACCATTCGAGTTTACAAATCCCGGTAGCGCTACATACCACGTATCCAGAAGCTCCAGCATCTCGTTGTATTTACATGTACACTGTATATTGGGAAGTAAGCTGTTCAAACTAGAACTAGGCTGATGATCTCATATATTAATCGTATGCAGTGAATAACTGGGAAAAAAAGCAAAAGAAAAGAACTGAAGACTAGTCACTAATGCTTTGCCTGTAATGTTCTACACCCTTCCACTTCTGCGCGTCTAGAAATACCTTAATCGCTTCATCTGGGCATGGTAAGCATGTTGTTCTCATGAGAGTCTTTGTCTAACTTACTAGTTTCACGCAGATGTTCAACCTCTCTAGGCGAGCGGTAAACATGCTTGACAAAATTCTCCAATCCCTCAAAAGTATCAGCCTCCATACTAAGCAGTCCTTCAAAGTAAACTGTCACGAGATACTCCTCAAACGAAAGGCCGGCCAGGGAGAAATATTCCTTTGTAAGCTCACTGGCGTCGACGCCATCTTCATTAGAATATTCTCCCTCGCCCAAAATATTACCGCCGTTGAATTGGTCTCCGTCCATTTCGATTTCGTCTTCCTCGTCGTTCAGACACATGGGCACGTCAACTTGGGATACCAAAACGCAATGACACCCCGACTTGCTCAGATACAGATACGCAAAGCCGCAAGACTGTTGGTCGAAGTGAAAGCGGAGCAAGTAGCCTCCCTGGTTATCATCAATGGCAGCTGGACATTTGATCAGCTTCGACAGCCGGAAGTACCAGGCCGAAGCGCTTGGAATGCGCTGGTGCAGTCTGTCGCTTCGCATAAATGCCTCAAATCCTGTAGGAAGGACAAGGCCTAAATCGCCGACTTGCTTGACTATGGCATCGACATGTGTCTTTGGGGCTACAGGCCGATCGCCTTCAATTCCGTTATGTGGCAGCATCTCATCCGCCATATCCTCATCCAATGGCTCAAGCCACTCGAACGAGCCATCGAGCTTCATCCAAGTTATCAGATCAGGCGGAGAGCATCGAATATACGGCCCACCTTCATGCTTCAGGGATAAGGACTCGTAATCCCTCCTTGGAATTTCTTCACTCATTGAAACACTCTCGTCGTCTAAGGGCGGGATGTGAGATGGATATGAAGGGCAGAGACGACGCGTGCTATGGATGCTTCGCGGAGGAAATAGGGCTACCATTTTCTGGGCGTTGCGAGTCCATTCTTTGTAGGGCTTGAATGCTATTCCAGCTGCGTTGTAAAGTGCTTTGTTGAAAGTCTGGAGGACGGACAGTAGGTCGAATGGATTGAGAAATTTGAGAATTGCGATGGTGACTTCCGGTGGGAGGCTATGAAATGACGGCATCGTGGCGGGCAAATGAAAGAAAGTCAGAAAGTTGACAACTGAGGAAATGCTCACTGCCTTTAAAACGCGCGCCTTTTTAAATTGAGGTTTAGCATTATGTGGCGTCGTGAACGCGGAATTGGAAGTATACAAGGTGGACCCCTCCATTCCGCAAAGTGACCTTTATCAGTCAATGCTTTAACAGCACACCGTACAATTCTTAAGGATGAGTGCTAGCACAGTCTCCGCTCTGGTGTATCTGTATCATTTCCAAGTCCCAGCTTGTTCCAGCGTTCTCGTCTTCACCACCCCCAGTATCTCCTGATTTCAGATGTAGACAAGACAAGACGCTCTGTGTATTGAAATTTCAAGTCGGGTAAAGTTTACAGGATTCAGTTACGCGTTGAGATTGTTGCGGATAAGAGAAGAAGTCCTGTTAGTACGCAGACTACACACCTGATAATGAAACAAGAATTGGGATAAGTGTCTGACAATCAGCAAATGAAATAAAAGTCATTGCATATTGATCAAAAAGAATTCCAAGTTGTAAGAAGGGCAAAAGAAATAGCTGTCGGTGGAGAGGCTCGAACTCTCGACCTTTGGATTACTCTAATCTGTGATTAAATCATCAGCTTTGTGCTATGAGACCAACGCTCTAACCAACTGAGCCACACCGACAAGGTTCTTGATGTCTCAGTCGCTCGGAATTGAGTTTATGATTCCGCCACGTTTCACGACAGATTGAACGGCATGCAGATGACTGTATTTCGGCTTGAGTGTATCTCATATCTGTCTAGCGAGGGGTGCGATGAGATGAGATCAAATTATCGCGTTTGTTTGTCAGCGTTGGGGGGCTGCTACTGGCGATTTCCTGCGGGAACGCGTTCCGATAAATCCAATGGCAAAAGCATAGTCGCAGCGAATTTCAATGTAATACGCTGGGAACTGACTGTCGATCAAATTAGGCGTGTATTGGTTGAATCGGACTCAGACCT
Organism: Fusarium udum; assembly: GCA_013186905.1. NCBI lineage: Eukaryota > Fungi > Ascomycota > Sordariomycetes > Hypocreales > Nectriaceae > Fusarium > Fusarium udum. The sequence goes on from JAAQPG010000497.1 coordinate 9,211, forward strand.
TGGAAGGACCTGTCAGGTTTTTACATGCAATGGTGGAGATCTTCATCTCGACTGGGACATTTGTTGTCTTCTAATGCAGTCGTCCACAACAACAAAATTCTTCTCACGCCATCGAGAAGAAATATATACAATAGCATAGAACAGGCTCCACATGAGTTGAATTATTATCACTCTGGCATATATTGTTCAGGACTGTAGATACAAGCCAAGCGCTAGGTCCCGAGCCGGAAATTGATGTAATAGTATAGGGTATATGCTATGGATTCTGAAGATAATCGTGGATGACGCGCGGTCACGATCGGAACAGATGAACCCGGAGACGCGAATGATATCGGATGCAGGTAGTACGATTGCCGATCGCTAAGCCACCCTCTTTCTTACATACTTTTCGTCCTCCATGATCTCTTGGGCCATGTGTTCCTAATGATCGGAAGATCCGTGCCTGGCAGAAAGTCACCTATTTAATAAGCTTGAGAGACTGTTAACAAATACAATTGAATACTCCCAACGTTCAAAAGACAAGACAAAAACATACCCACAAACCCGCCCAGTAACAGTACACTAAAAAGTCCAGACCTCATTCAGAAACCCCCAACTTCCCGTACCAAACACTGTTCACTGTTTTGGCAATCAAAACAGGATAGCGTTTATATCGGAGCATCACTTCCGTTTCGACAGTATCTATAATTACAACAAACAGTGTTGACACCTAACTGAAATCGTACCGATTGCCGTGATTCTTATCTTTAAGTATAATTATAACTATAATGTTTCCCCCCTGGGCCCCTGGGCTTAGTGTGTCATCGTGCCCTGAAATGGTAAGCCACTAAAATTTCGGTAAGCGAGGCCGTTTGAGGTTGCGCCCCTTGCAACGGGGCCTGCTACTTTTATGGTTGGAGGGGAGAGTCTAGACGCGAGTCTTTTTTTTTTAATAAGCGCTGGGAATTAAGTTCTTATCGCGGTGATAAGAGAAGGGATGTTTCATCTCGGAGGGTTCATCTTGACTTGGGATAGAACATGGGATGACTGGAGTTAATTGATGAGAGGACAATTGAGTGTCTTAATCTCTACTAATCATCAATAACATTTATCATCACGAGACCATAGCGAATATCGTCAGTCAAGTGTATGCCATCTCAATTGTCCCTCTTGGTGTGTTTTCCAAGGCTTCATTCCATCCTTGGCATCCGAGACTCTCCCGGTCTCACACTCCTCGTCGCGACAAGACCTGCGGCGTGAATCACGCTATTCCCCACCTCCACACGTCAAGGTTTAAGGTTACCTTAAGCATACCTCACGAAACAACACTAACACTCCGCTGCTATTTTCGACCCTCTACTCAATTAAGACCTGTTTACTATAGCCAGACCCAGATCTTCTATTAAAACAATGCCTCCGCGCAACCTGCTGATTTTTACTCATCATCGTTCGATTATTCTGTTCTTTGTTTCCTAAACTGTTTAATTCTTCTCTTCTTTGAGGCTGGCCTCTATTTTGTTTAGTGGATAATATTATTTGTTTCAGTCCTTACAGCCAAGCTTCACTCTTTTTTTACCTTAGTCAAGGATAATTATCATGGCTGGTTCCATTTCTTTGAGAGCTCTTCTCTTGAGTGCTTTTGCCTCAAAGGCGATTGCGAGTTGTGCTTATGGTACGCTGTTGCAGCCACGAGCTGAGGGCGGCAAGGTTGAGGTTAACACCTTCGGTTATACTGGCAAGATTGTACGTACCTAAAACAAACAATAATGGGAGATGCTGACAATTATAGGGCCCTACCAATTGGAACGCTCTCGACCCTCAGGCCAACGCTCTTTGCTCTACTGGCGTGAACCAATCTCCCATCGACATGGTCGCAGGCGCTAACGCCATGGTCCCCGCCAGCCAGCTCGGCCTTGAGATCCCCGATATGCTCGAGGGAACTGAATTCGAGAACCTCGGTACAACCGTCGAAGTCGTCGCTGGAAAGGGCACCATGTCTTTCCAGAACAACAGCTTCACTCTCCAGCAGTTCCATTTCCACTTGCCTAGCGAACATCTCGATGCTGGAAAGAGTATGGCTATGGAGATGCACATGGTCTGGGAGAGCGCCGATGCTAAGATCGCTGTCGTTGGTGTCTTTATCGATGTTGATGATGGCGCTGGTGGAAGCCCTGCTGGTAACGCTACTGCTCCTGCTCCTCCTGCTGAGACACCCGCTGCTCGCAAGCGTGATGGCTTCACCAAGGTTGTTCGCAAGAGTGAGACTGAGGGTAAGGATAAGCGACAACTTCCTGGTGTTGGCGGTTCTTTCTTCCATGTCAACGCGCCCACTACCGCTGCTACTACTGCCTCCAACCTTCTCGAGACTGTCTTTGGTTCGGTTGGTGAGATCTCTGAGCCTGGAACTCTCACCAAGACCAAAGGTCTTAGCATGGCTGAGTTGGTCAGCACTCTCGCCGCAGGATCTTTCCAAACGTAAGTCTTATCAACTACTACTTTCATCTGAACCATGCTAACAATCGATAGATACGAGGGATCTCTCACAACCCCCCCATGCAGCGAGGGTGTCCGATGGCTCGTTTCTGACCAGAAGCTCTCCATCAAGACATCCACCTTCCACAGTGTTCAGTCCGTTATTGGCTTTAACTCTCGATTCCCTCAGGGCGCTCTTGGTGAGCCCAACGCCCTTGCAGCACTGGCGGCCTAGATTCGACAATGATGATAAGAGGAAGAAGCTTAGTTGTGTAATAATATTGTTCTAGTATACGAGTCTGAGTCGCGCAGGTATACTGGCAGGTTCACAGTTAGGAACAAAGAATAGAATCGGTGATCATAACCTGGCTCTTGCTCTGTGAATATGTGTTTAGACAACTAGTACTCCACGACCCTCATGACGGCCTCATTGCATGATTCGCTGTTCTACTCCAATGACAAAACGCACTGGTGACTAGCCTAACTATACGTACTTTGTCTTTGTCGGAACCCTGCAATTGACTATGCTACAAGAACAGCATTTGTTTTATACACAGATCTACCGCCGCGATAGCCCTCGATTCCCGCGATACAACATTTACACCACCGAATCAACCACTGCAACCGCGCATCTTAACTCTATGAACCACAGCCAGTATAGACTATTACCGCCACCTAATATAATACTATTAATAAAAGCCTGCTATTACCTTAACAGGCATTAACCCTATTCTAGGCAATTTACTAAGTCTTCTAATGCCTTTATCTAATTTGTAATATAGTTAATAAGGGCCTTATTTTTAG
>JAAQPG010000498.1:0-18119 GCA_013186905.1 Fusarium udum
TTTGGTATGGACCTCCGTAGATTTGTCAGCCTTTATGATATGATACTTGCAGTAGACATGGAATCTGATTAAAAATTCTTCAATCTTGACAGAACTTTAAATAATTTTTCTTGATGGATCAGCAGGAGACAGGGGACTCTAGCGCACGACTAGGGTAGATCCGGGACACCACTAGTCAAGCAAGCTTTGCTATAGGGTGAGTGACGGCTTGATGAGATCGCCAGGTTTCAATTGAGAAGAGATTCATGAAACAAGCATGAGCAAGACCTGAGTGAGTTAAAGATAAATGCAGAACTTCTATGTGAGATTTATTCACTTAATGATCTCATTTTTCTCTCAGAACAGGGTAGGTGGGGTGATTTCAATGAGATTGTTGCTCAACCAGGTTTCTTTGCAAATCGTCAGTTGTTAATGACGACGGTTTTTACATGTCACAGAAGGCGAGACAATCTCACAACCATTGATCAAGAAACATAGGGAAACTAAAGTAGAATTAATCCGTCACTTCGAACAAACTGATGACTCTCATTTGCCTCCAACTACTTCTGCGTCACGAGGGTAAATTATTCGTCGTTTCACTTCATGTTACCCGATGACCGCACCTTGACCGACATTTAGCCATTCCGGCCCGTCGTCGCGGACGATCTCTCACATGCTTACTACCAGATTAGGAGATACCGCAAGCACGCTTAACCAACTTAAGCTTAGATCTCCACACTTCAATCCGAAACCAGTAACAGCGTCAACTGGGCTGTGCCAACTTCCCCAGACAGACATGACATCCTCGAATATAAACAAGACTGTCTCGCCATCTTCAACCTTCAATCCTCAGTTTTAACAATGGCGACTGTTACGCAGACCGATACGAGGTCAGAGACCTTTGAGCTTCGCAGCTCACCCAGCCCAGCGCGGAATGTCCTCGATGACGCTGAACCTCCGCATTCCTCGAAACCAAGTACCGCCGAACTACTCAAGATTCTCAGCGCTGGATTCAGTTTCTTCGTCGCTGGCGTTAACGACGGAAGTATCGGTGCTCTAGTCCCTCATATCATTCGAGATTACAATGTCACAACGGCAATCGTCTCATCAGTGTAAGCACCCTTCCCCAACACAAATTATCTTCTGACAGTTACAGTTACGGCGCCAACTTTATGGGTTGGTTCTTCGGCGCTTTCTCCAACACACATCTCTGTCAAGTCTTCGATCTCGGATCAATGCTCACGCTGGGCGCCGTTCTACAAGTCATTGCTCACGCGCTCCGGTCGTGGAAACCGCCTTTCCCGCTCTTCACTATTACCTTCTGGCTCGCGAGTCTTGGCCAAGCATACCAAGATACGCATGGGAATACATATGTCTCTGGAGTGAAAGGGTCTCATCGGTGGTTGGCGTTTATTCATGCGATGTACATGGCTGGATGTCTTGTTGGCCCTTTCGTGGCGACGGGTGTTGCTTCTGCCGGGAGTACATCGAGATGGTACCTTTTCTACACATTCCCACTCGGTATTGGTGTTTTCAATGTCGCCTTCGTGATATACGCGTTTCGGGATACTCTGAAATTGAAGAGAAAGCAAGTGCCTACAGAGCGGACCCTAGAGGCAGATGAGTCGCCTGCATCAAGAAATGACGATGCATTCTCATTGATGAAAGCGACTTTGAAGAACAAAAACGTCTGGCTCATTAGTCTTTTCTTCTTCTTCTTTCTCGGCGCAACTCTCACCGCTAGTGGGTGGGTTGTCGAGTACTTGGTCGAAGTTCGCAACGGCGACATCAATCAGATGGGTTTTGTACCAGCTGGTTTCAGTGGAGGATCGCTACTTGGGAGACTGTTCCTTGCAGAACCTACACATCGGTTTGGAGTTCGACCTATGATATTTGCCTTCACGATCCTCAGCATTGGATTGCAAGTTTTGTTTTGGCTGTGAGTCTTCCTTCGTGATGCTGAAGATTGAGCTGACACTTGCAGGGTCCCCAACATCATCGCCGCTTCCATCGCCATCAGTCTGCTCGGCTTCTTTATGGGCCCATACTTTGCCACCGTAAGTCCACTCCCTTTCCTCAAAGTGCGCAGCTAATCAGATCAGGGTATATCCGTCGGCTCGAAACTGTTCAACCCTCATATTCAATCAACAGCGTTGGCATTCGTCTTTGTATTCGCGCAGCTCGGAGGCTGTCTGTTCCCCATCATCACCGGTCTTATCGCCGCCCGCGCTGGAGTTTCAATTCTTCAGCCTGTTCTTTGTGCACTCTTGGTCGCTACGAGCGTTTCTTGGCTCTTTGTTCCGATGCCCAAGGAGGGTGACAATCCGACGCTGCACCAGGAGTAATCCGAACTCGTTGTGTCCTGGAAGAAAGAGCGGTACCCTGCTACCTCGGACGTAATGTGCTGAGTGACGATGAAGTTTGAATTTACATGGGGGAGAGGATCTGGATGAGATAAAAAAGGCGATGCAGTGGCAGGGGGGCATCACAAACACGCGAGTAGCTAGTCAGCCTTGTTGAAGAAGCATAAAACATCATCGAGGGACTAATTTTATCTATGCAGCATAATGCCCGCTTGCTAGCTCAGTAAAACGCTGATTACACCAATTTGACCCATCACATCCTCTTCTGAAAGAATAACTCCATACCAAGTCTGCTTCCTTCTCCGCTGCTCGAATCTATCCATGTTTCATTGCATTGGTAGTGATGCCTAAGAACTGCAAGAAAGAGTACGAGATAAGCCTGAATCTTAGTACAGAATTCCTCCGCCGATATTGTGTGGTATGGCCGAATTAATCGCATCAAGGATTGCTCGGTATGGCTTCAACCAAGCCTTCCCATTGTTGTCTTTGGTCAGAGGGAGGGGGTAGAAATAATCGTTTTCCTTCCAAAAAGCTTGTTAACCGATATCCAAACCCAGAAGACGAAACTTACCAAAAGCCACTTCGGTTCAACAACAGTACAACGATCCATGTACTGGAAGCCAGTAGGCTCAATCTTGTCATACACAACCCACCACTCCCAATCCCTGCCACCAAGAGCGCTATTGGGATGAACCTAAACAGGAGATTTCTTCAGTGTTTGATAGTGGCCAGGTTGATCAGAGACGTCCCTGATCGCAGCGTGGTGAAAGAACCCTTTGGCGATGGCTTTGCGGATCTTGACGTGGTAGTCTTTGTCATGCGGGTTAAGAACTGAGATCTCAGAGGCCCCAAGTTTTGCTTTGCACCATCGGATCAAGTTCTCTCGTAGAACCAACGCCTCTTCTAGTGCCTCAGAACTCAGGAACGTTTCATTGCACCAGGTAGCTAGCTCCTGGGATGACATGCTGCGCTTTGTGCGTAAATAGGTGTACAGAGTGTTGAGCTCCGTCATGTGATCCGACAAAGGATCCATGAATTGACCGTGTAGCGAACCGGCTACATGTTGTGTCTCATTCGGTCTCAGGAAGATGGGGTTCTTCGCGCTCGCGAGAGCAGCGATGTCGATGAGTTCAGACAGACAGCCTAGCTTGATGGCCTCATCGAATACGTTGTACCAGGTGAGATCAATGGGAAGCGTAGCGGCGGCCGTGCCAGCTGGAGTGATGGTTCCGACTTCATCGATGAGATTCCTGCGTAAGATTCTTTAGAAGAGGAGGAAGAAATGCGATGTCCGAATGCTTACATCGCGCTGACGGCTCCTAACCCACGGAGATAGACTTCCTCATTCGCAGGATCGAGGAAGTCGAAAGTGCCGACAGAGTTAATCCCTACACTCTTCAAAGCTAAAATGGCCGTTGCGAAGCAGTCTTTGAAGACGCTGGGAGGGGTGTCATCGAGTAAGATCTCATCATATGTCTGCCTGGTGTACAGGCGGAAACAGAGCCCTGGTTGACTTCGTCCGGCGCATGCAGCTCTCTTGTCGGCGGATGGTTTGGAGATTAGCGCAGCTTGGATGGTGTTGATTCTAACGCGAGGATTAAAGGCTGCCTGCATCTCGACACCACTGTCTACAGAAAAGATTAGCTTCTCGACACCGGTGAGGATATCTATTGACTTACCGACGACAAAGACAATGCCATCGACAGCGATACTACTCTCGGCGATGTTGGTAGTAATAACACACCTGCGCTTCTTACGAGAACGAAGGGCTTTCGCCTTTTCTGCCTCAGACAGTCTCCCATGCAATGGGAAAGTCTCCATATCTGGGATAGCGCCACGCAGCTTCGCGACCGCACGTTCAACTTGGAGGTTAGATGCCAGGAAGACAAGGATATCACCTGGGGCTTCGTTCTTATGGATGTCATTGACTAGTTGAAAAGTGTCCTCGTAATAGTCAGGCGAAGCTTCGTTTATGTACTCGATCTCAAACGGACATGGAGTCCCTCCAATGGTGAGGGTATGCGGAACGTTGAAGTAACTAGCGAATTTTTGGAACTCGGCTGCTGACATGATGACGACCTTGAGGTCGTAACGGAGAGCGAGGGTTTTCTTGAGCAGAGCAACAAGAGGATCGACGTTTTTTGTTGGCTCGTGGAAATCGAGGACGACGCATGACTGTAAAGATGAGTTAGCTACTGGACAAATCGGAGGTGGGATACTCGACACCTACATAGCCGTCCATGGTAGGATTGTCCCCGATTATCTGGAGAAGCATGCCTTCTGTCACGAACCTCAATCGAGTCTGGTCGCTGGTCTTGCTGTACTTCCGATACTGAACACCAACCTGTTCACCGAACGTAACGTCAAGCTCTGCTGAGACGCGCTCACCTAACTCTTTGGCTGCGACAGGGTGAGGTCGAGTGCAGACAACCTGTAGGCCTTTTTCGAGTTCGAGGTACATGACTCGCTTCGTGAGCTGTATCGAGTCTTCAGAGCTTGCAGGGGCAACGACCACCACCTGCACTTGATCAGTCACTAATCGTAATAGAGGGAGGGTGTTTGTAGTTGTAGTTGTAATTACCTGGTTATCATTCTAAAGTTCGAGGAACCTGGTGAAACCCTCTGACTGCATGATGGGCAAATCGCGGTGCTGTTTCAGTGTTTCGAAGTAGCTGGGAGATCGGTTCACGCTGGGGCGAAGGGGATTCGCTGTCGCAACTTCACATACGAGGACAGACCCAAGCATAACTTGCTCCATGGTCGGGTTAGCCATGATTGAGAGTGAAGCGTAGCGATTCTTGGAGCTGATTGTGATAGTAAATGATTGTGATAGTAATTGATTGTCATAGAAATTGATTGTGTTAGCGATTGATTGTGTTTGGTTGAGATTCGAGAGAGACAAGACTTGCCTTATGGGCTTGAGTGAGCTATGCTCCTGCACCTCACGTACCCACCCACTCGCTGTGTGGAAATGGAAGGAGTTGAGGTGACGCAAGGAATTGCCAGCTCGTCATGACTTCCATTTGCTTACCAAAACCGGGAGTAGTGATCTTGGACTTGCCAACAATTGCATCAAATCTCAAGGTACCTTAGGCAAAAGAAAACCTTCTGTGTCGTGGGACTCTCACTGACTGACCAACAGCGCTAGATTCTCTCCTTCACAAGCAAACAATTGTCCAACTTTGCCCAGCCAAGCGGCCACTCCGGCCTTCATTTTGTACGAATATTTCTTTGCACTTGCAACGCTTCACTGCAGCACTCAAAATCATGGACAAGATCAAGGGAGATTCAAACAATTCCCCATCATCTCATACTCCTGAAAACCATCGGGCAAAGCGCCTGAACACCCAGGGCTCACCCAAAGCCGTCGCCTCCACCAGTGAACAACATGAGCAGCGCTTTATTCGTCGCACAGGGCCTTATGTTAGCTATCGACCATTGATCACGCAGAAACAGTGGGAAGGCATAATCGGAAGCCACATACGGCCCGATCGCCAAACTGTGGCGTACCACACTTCTGGCTGGAAAGCATTTGTCGATTTGATGGCGAGAAACATCAGAGAGGGACGCTCCAGCACGTACGATGGACACCTTGAGCTGTTTATAGTTTGTTCCCGGGTCTATCAATGTTCGCCCATCTCGATTTTCTCGCCTCTCAACGGTCTTTCTTGCGATGTTCCATTATCGGATCAGACCTTTGGTGACGACACTGAGTCTACTTGGTGGTCAACTTCAGTCCGGAAGCTTACGAAAATTCTGACACATTCTGTCTTCCGGGGCAACTTGAGCCATTTGGTTACCGTCATCCAATATGCTATCATCCTCCGAACAGATGACCGAAGACGCTGGGTGATAGCCAAGAGGTCCCCGATTGAGGGTAGCATGTTAGAGATGTTGCAATCACGCATCAGGTATGCCGAGGTCGAAAATGGGATGCTCAAACGCCCGGTAAGGGAGCTGCTACGTGCAGTGGACGTGGAGAACACTGTTTATGAACCCTCTGCCGTATGGGATATCATGTCATCTCTCACAACTATTGTCGATCACCCTGGAACATGCACCCCTGGAAGCCTATACCACTTGGGTGCCCCTCTTTATCACGCCACAGCCACTGACGTCGAAAATGTCCAACTTGCCATCGACAACTCCAACTGGGATGTGATACCTCGATTTCCCAGTACAGACCAGTGCTACAAGCTATTCATGCAGAGGCCTGAGAAGCCAGAGGGTGGGCCAGATTTCGACCAACTCGCTGACTTCTACTGCCGAGCATGGCACTTTGAGGAGCGGAAAATCGCTGAGTATGAACGAAATTGATACCTATCCCTTCGCGGTTTTCGAGGAAGAACACCAACAGTCTCGGGATACTCAAATGTCTGGGCAACAGTGTAAAGGAGCGATGATGTTGTGGTCGCTATCCTGAACTCTTGCGTCCAAATCCACGATGCGATCCTGCGCAGAAGTGTGGCCATATCTTTTCCGATGCGACAAAGCTTTTGGTTGGAGGCCGATCGATACAATGATAAGTGAAGGATCATACGATGATAAACAACTTGCGATATTGACTTACCATGGGTGGAGGAAAGGACGTCACTTGGTCGCGAGAGCTTTTCAGTGACTTTGGAAGAACAGTCTCTCGTTGAAGGTTGATTGCTTTACGATTATACTGCAAAGAATGATGGTAGCAGCTCAAAGGTTTAAAGCTCACGCAATAGGAACAAGTATGCATAAATAGATTTGTGAGATTTATTGTATACTAGCGATGGCCTTTATCTGCGATTGTCCGTTACCAATCATTGAATTGATCAACAAGCTACAAGCTACACCGAACTCCATCCAGGCCACCAGAACATTAAATCCAACAGGGTACGCTCCACCGTTTACCCAAATCTTCGGCCATGGAGCCTGGGTATCACCGTGTGATCGAGGGTAAATCTTGATGAAAAATTAGTAGGGCCCTAGGAAGTTATGAGGAGGGATGAACGAACCACTGAATCCGGGGCGCCACCTGACGCCAATCTCCAAGTGAAAATGCTCGTCGAGTACATCCAAGATATCCATGATTCACTGCCGATGGCGACCGAGAGTAGTGTCGAAGATCTCCTGCTCTCTCTTCATGGATCCTGCCACGATCAGATCCGACAGTTCATCCGCGTCATGAGGAGCAACGTCCTCAAGTCGAGCCTTAGCTACATAGCGGGAGAAGATGAGATCCAAAGGAAGTTCAAATAGACTCGCCTCACTCCCCTCCCCGTAGTGAAGGTCCATAGCGTCAATGGCCTTGCGGATGTTCTGGAGATCAAGCGTGGTCACACTGTAGACATCAAAGCCGCGCTCATTCGTAGTGTAAGGACCTTCCGTCGGGGAGTCTTGAACAACCTTGGCAAGCTGCAGCATCAGAAAGATCAAGTGTCTCGGGTCTGTCAGGTAGGTCTTAATGGCAGCCTGCTGTTCCTGAAGGAGGGGATCGTCAGGGCTGAGTTCACGAGTCTTGATACAGCGTGGAGGGGCTTCGTTGGTGCAGTGACTCGCGAAGATGTCGGAGATAGGAGTGGACAAAGGTCCTGTGCAGGACTGCATGACCCCGCGGAGCTGCTTGAGTGGTTCAACACCATCAGGGATCGGGGGCATCTTCCAAGGGCGTCGGTCATCAGTACGACAGATGACGGCATACTGAAGGATCAGAGTGAGATTGTCGGTGCCCTCCATTTCGAAAACAGGGTGCGTCATGAGGCGGCAAAGTTCAATACTGAAGGTATGGCCCCAGATCTGTTCGTGAGTCTGGGCGCGAAGGCCACGAACGGGCGAAAAGACACAGATCGGGTTCTCATCGCACTTGCGCTTGCAAATCTTAAAGAGGAATGCGAAATGGGCTGCTGTGCCAAACTCGTACGTGATGGCTTCGGGGACAAGGCACGATGGGTAGGCTGAGGCGTCGGTGAGGTCAGCTTCAGAGGGATACCCGACCTTGCGCAGGCGTGCCTCTGGAGGAAGGTCGATGAGCAGTGCCATAAGCTCGTCCATTGCGAACGGCGAGGACGATAGCCAGAACCTGACGGAAGAGGACGGTGAGGTAGAATGAGAAAGTAAAGACGTAGAAGTAAGCGGGATCGACGGTGTACATGAAGATGAGGGAGCAAGTGAGGAGGATATATGAGACCGTGATGAAAGGATGAAAAGTGAGAACAGCTTTGGCAAAGGCGCCATGGAACGAAAAAGAGGGACTTCTAAGCGTCTGGTGGTACAGAGATATCTTGTGACGTCGCTGGAGCAAACAAATTGTAGATACCCGTGGGCAAGCTGCAGCGGAAGTGGAATTCAGCCATAGATATTCCGGCCCACACCCATGCCACCACAACAAACAACTTCCGTACCTCAAAGGAAGCAACAAAGTTTAGGACTATTATCCTAAAAGATGAAGATGTTTAGGTAGGTTATCTTAAAGTATGGAAGTATTTAGGGAGGTTTAGTGTATCTTTGGTAGATCTTTAGACCAGTTGACTTTGGCACCGTATCCTAAACTCCAGAAGTTCCATCAACCCCCAGAGACTCCCTTATCCGTGATCCGAGCAAAGAGTTTGAAGGAGGCCAGACAGGAGTATCTAGGGAGAGAGATCATCGCGAGGACAAGCGCATGGATGAGATCATTATCTTCTGACTTCGCATGTCCCTCCGAGGGCCGATGCAACTTGCCGCCGACTGACCACTTACTTAGAGGGCTGTATTACCTTGACTCCCAGCACATCAACTGCACGAAACTTCTCTAACAAGTAATTAGTCTGCCCTGTGGATGACTTCAAGCAGACCATGATGGAGTCTCAAAAGCTAGACAAGAGTTCCGGTGAGGGCTTTGCAGGCGATTTGTGGAAGAAGAGCCTGAAGAAAGGAATGAACAAGTTACATGCTTCACTCACCATGTCCTTATTACGTATTTCGTTCAGAGGAATCTTTACAATTACCCAAGCGAGAGTAATACCGGTCATGCTCATACGGCTTGAAATCACAAAACTAATAGAGTGTATATAACAGAAGAAGGGGGATTTGAACCCTCGACCCATCAAAAAGGAGTAATGGCGTCTTAGGCAGAGCTCTCCCTCACGGGGAGCACCAGAAGCATGCAAATGCACACCGTTGAACCACCCTAGCGTGTGGCTAGCCTGACCAATACCCCCGTGAGATTATTCTGAATTGTTGGTATATATACCCTGTGAGGCCCCAACCCCAACAGCTTGGCCACGCAAGAAGCCCGCCATTGTTCGAAACTTCAAAGGCCTGATCAGGTGGTTTGAACCATAACAGGAACTGAAGAGCTTAGTGGCACTTGAAATCTTTGTGATGTTTCATTGCATATGGGAAACCTTAAGAAACCTTCACTATCTGCAGAGGGTACATTTCAATGGTAGGTTAATGTCTCATGAGCGACATTGGTTTGGGAACTTCTACGAAAGCTAGTTGAACAGGAGCTAAACAACATAGTTCATCTCCTCGAGAGGGGTTAGTTGTCCTGCTCCCGTTCTCTCTCCTCCTTCTCCCTCTGAACCCTCTTGGCTTCCCTTCTGTCATCGATATCCCGCTGGAGAGCATCATTGACAACCGCTAGATTTTGGCTTTCAAGTGGAAGAACAACAACTTCTGGGATTCCAAAATCTGGCACCGCGTCATCCGCGTGACGATAAGAAAGCATGTAGTCGCCATCCACCTTGTCTTCCAGACTTCATTTCTTCTCTGAAGCCTCATGTCCAGGAAATGCCAGGATCTGCTGGCCGAGGAAACTGTATGTACGGATTCCGTTGTCTTTCAGTGAGACTGCTGCGATCAAGGTGTAAAGACAATCTTTGTCATTTGGGGCGGGCTCGGAACCCTTAACTCCGGCGATGGGGATATGGGTGTTCTTGAGATCTGAGAACGGAAAGGGCTTCAGGTCCTTGTTCGTCTTGTAGTGTACGCGAATGATGCCAGGTCCAGCGCGCATCTTCAACTCTGTGGTGTTGTCTGTTTTGATGAGTTGGAAATTAGATCGCATATGCTGGTTGAATGACCACCATGGAGCCTTGTTGCGGTCAACCAAATGAAGCTGTTGCGTGAGTTCGAAGCAGGAGCATAGAAAGATGCAGCGACTTTCATCTATGATGTTGGATATGCCGTTGAGCCAGTATACTACAATTAACTGAGTAATATCGAGATGACATCGTACTCGATCACAATTGTCAAATCTTTTAGTGCAGGCAAAACAGGGGAGTGTAAATTTCACCTATGGAGATTCTAGCCATCCATCATGCTGTTACCCAGCCATATCAAAACCATATCAAAACCAACACTGGGCACTGTCACCCGCTTCACACTGTCTTCGACACCGTGCCCTTCAGCTAATCAAATCCTTGGTGAAACTGATCCATTGTACTCGCGAAACTTTTGCCAGACTCATTTGGGCTTAGTACTGGCGTTGGGGTAAAAACGGGCGTGGGCTTCGTTAAATGTATGATTTATATGCCGTTCGTTTAAAGACCTGGTATCTTCAGGAGTCTTCTCCTTCGCTTGGCGCTCCTGAAATCGCTCAATTTCTTTATTCGCTGTGTCGAGCATTCTTTCCAGCGCGTCGATCAGCTTGTCCTTGCTCACGATGGAGTTACGTAGGTCTGCCAGCGACTCCTTCAGAAACTTGGCTTCAGCTCGTAGTTGGTTATTCTCCTGACTGAGCGTGACCTCCGGGCTTTGTGTCCCCGTTGTCGGTTCCGAGACATCCTCCAGAGTTTCGGCAACCTTTCGCTTCTTGGGTTCCGACATTGCTTTGGGTGGGTGATTTTCAGTGCTGAACCATCGAGATCCCTGGTCAGTAAAAGACTTGTGAGTTTGATTGAAGCTTAATGACATACATTTTCTGGGAGACAGTGGATTAATGATCGCCCCCGTGCCAACTTTCGCTTCAACCTGAGCCTCGGTGACAGAGTGAACAAGGAGTGGGCTTGTGGGTTGCGAGAAGAAGCGTTGTGTGGTGGGCGGCTCAAGTAACACAAGACCCACTCGTAGGCACTGCCAACTCTGCTCTGCTTTTGCTTACCGCTGCCAAATTCAGGAGCTCGCTCAGTGCCGCACGGACCATGCAACACTCCCTCAGGCCCTGCTTCATGATCTCTTGTGTTGCCTCCTCTCCAGCTCCAGTTCAAGCCTCAACAACAACAATGTCAGTAATCCCAGCAGCCTCCTCCCTTGGCCGCATCACAATTCGCGATACAACATCAGACAGCTGCTAACTTTGTCAAAGATCGCCTGTTTGTTCCATCTGTTTATCTTCATCGCCGCCGACACCATGTGAGTCCCTATTCTAGGTATTCATCCCCAACCTCGTGTTGTCACTGACCACCTCAGGCGCCCTGGTCTCTACAGCTGTGAGCCATGTCTCAAGAAAGCCATGGACTGGTTTCCCATTGAGTCAAGGCTCAAGAAGATTCCAGAGATGTGCATCGATGAGGACGGCTGTAAGTTACACAGCCACATGCTTCCACCTGTCATGCCTGCGCTAACTTTGAAGCAGTCGACAGAGAGAACTTTGATTGCAATCCCTGCAATACTTATTCAGAGGATTTTGACGAGCACTATGGGGGTTGCGACGGAGTTAGTTTGACCGATGTTTATTGTCATCATTCGAGTGTTAACGAAATCTCAGGGCACTCGGCGCATGGGAAGTCTGCTTGAACGCTTCATCAAGCACGCCAGCGCCAATCTCCTCATCACCAAGGAGGCGTACGACTCGGACCCAAAGACCATCCAGCTTCGCGAGATGGCCAGTCGCGCTATCGCGTCGTACACGAACAGATCTGATGCCGACACTATGAAAGACCATCGTGCTGAGCACCAGCGTGCCGTTGCCACCAACACGCTCTCAACTCTGATCGACATCAGCAACAGTCTGCGGGTCATCGCCCAGTGTACTCTCCACACGAGTGGTTTGAGCCGTGGTATCACCGAGCTCATCGACATGCCCCCTCGCTGTGGCCCCGAGGAGATGCCTGAGGAGTGTCTGTGGAAGTTCCCTCTGGATGAGAGCGAGGATGAGGAGAAGTAAAGTTCTGCAATGTGTTGACCTGATATTCCGTGGTTGAAATGTGGTTTTGTTAGGGTTAGGATTCTGTCATACCCCAGCTACGCAATAGTCACGGCGGAAACTCTACAGTATGTGGTCAAATGAAGCTTGTTCAAGCCGTTTTCTCTTTCCTCTTCGTGACATTCTATTCCGGGTTCTCATATTCAATTCTGGGTCGCGTCGAGATGCCCTAAACTCGTTGTAACAGTCGCATATCTCACTGCGTTTAAAAGCCAACTGGGGGCAGCCATATCAATTTCCACTAAGTCCTCTCTGCTGATTCAAGCTCTCGGCCACAAGTCTCAACTGCAAATATCACATCTAGCTCACAACTTCCACCAATCCTCATCAGCAGCAGACACGCAAGACGAAGATAATCGGGAACCAGCGTCCCTGTTGATCAGATAGCCTCCAATCAGTTGTATTCAATACTGGAGGCGGCTGAACAAGAAAGTCCATGCAATGTCTTCGGCGTACTCCACCATCGCGGAGACGGACGACCTCGAGGACCAAGGAGAGGGTCGCCCCCGAGACACTGGCGAATGGGCTGGCTCGTCGTCCCTGAGGGTCCCAGACGCTGTTTGGGCCTCGCACAGCAATGTGATGGACCTTGACTTCAGAAGTCTGAACGCCCATCATGTCGTTAAGCTCCAACAGTGACGGAGCGATTTAGGAAGCGAAGGCAATGGTGATAGCAACAAAAGCGACGAACATGATCAAGGCAAATGACACAACCAAGATAAGTTTACGCAAGAACAGAAAGCCCCAAAACCACTTTGACTGTCTTTGGGAGACGCACTGGCCACCCGACTGGTACTGTGCCTTGAGATCTTCGATCTCGCTCTGCAGGCGGTCCTGTGAATGCGCCATCAGGAGTCTCCCGTCCTGAGTGGGAGACATGACAACGGGCGGCATGAGCGGTTGCTAGCGAGGGAGGCGCATTATCACATCGGCGGAAGTGGGGTAGTTTCCTACATGTCATCAGTCAGAGTTTTCCTCTTGTCTTGGGATGCGGCAGCCTTACTACTGAAAGAAGGACCGTCAGGGCTCCACCAAATGTTGGCTTCATCAAGAAACGCTGTGACGGTGTGGGGGCTGTCACCTCTGCCGAATGTCAGTTGGGGTTTGCAATCGAAGTTTGTCAATATGCACTTACTGTGAGAGGGTACAGTACGACCGACAGGAGTCGTCACTTGGTCAAGTTGATCGTTCGCGACACGGTTCTCAGGCTGCGCAGAAATATGTTAGCAAATTATCGCAACATGCTAAATGATTTTGTTGATGTTCATACAGTTTGCGGACGTGTCGCGTCCGTCTTCAGGAGGTGATGGCTTTTACTCTTCATAGTTGCGGAGAGTCTCTCCGGCGCCTCGCGACGCTGGTGGCCAACACCGGCTCAAGATAGTGTATATTGTTTTCCAGAAGCTGAAGTTGCTTGGGAATTCTCGGAGTGTTGGCTTGTTGTGTCTCATTGAGATATCGATAATAAGCGTCAACTAAGAATATTGGTTGTGGAAAGGATGAGGTTGCAGGAAAGAGAAAGATCGGATTGTGGAACCAAAGAGATGAAAAGTCCGACCTCGGCGTTGCTTGGCTGAAGGAGATGAGAAGTCCGATCTCGCTTGAATGATGGGTGCCAGTTGGCCTTCAAAGGATTTCGGGAGATTCTAAATTCATTTCTTTTCATAAAACATCATCGTCGCATCTCTCTACTATCTCCCCGTCTGTCACACTTGATGACGCCAACGACCTGCGCTGGTCATCAGAGACATAAGGTAAATTAGCTTTGCTGTTGGTCTGTCGAAACTCGAATAACGTGAACACCCTTACGCAGGTAACAGTGCCACAGAGCTATGCATCATGAACTAAGGTGAGTTACTTGATAAGAAAGGGCATTTGCATGTTTGTATAATTAAATGAGCGTCACTGTCTAGAAAAACATAAACAGTTTGATCGGGATTGGTTTATGGTATCTTGATCTCCAGTCCAAGTCTCTAACTTACCAAGCCCTGTCTTTGACAGCAGTGGACGTTCCCAGTTAGCCAGTGAACCAACAGAACAGAACAGCGGAGACCCTGTCATTTTCCGCCAATCGTCTTACACAGCAGACACGCGAGGAAAACTTAAATCTTGGATCTCTCCTGCAGGCCTGAATTTGTGGTACGACACGTAGACATGGTTAAAAATGTCTTGGGCAAATTCACATCTCAACATGTTTCTTTCACAATGTCTACAGTTCATAGAAACTTCACTGTCAGCCCTCGGTGACGGCTCCAGGCACGGTTGCTTCACTGGTGGAAATGTGGGGACTGTGGCGCACTGTCTTTGTTGTTTACCTTAGTTGTTCTTCAGGGCACTCAGGGCACTCAGCGCCCTACTGCCCGGGCATTCAATCATTTCGTGCGCCAGTGAATCAGACACCATCGATTCACCTCAAGACTGCTGCAAGCTACCAAAGGCTGAGCCTCATGGCTAGCAAGGATTTCTTTAAATGCTATAAGTCGTGCATTCTTGTCTTTTCGACCATTCTTTTCATCTTGTTATCATCTCAACCATCTTTCCCAAGCGCGCGACGAAATCACCACGATGAGCAACGACGAGACCGAAAATTCCACTGGAGATGACCAGACCCATGTTACCCCTGCAGACGACCAAGAACCGACATTATATCACCAGGGTCTACCCGGACCATTTTTGGTCGTCGGCCAGTCGCTTCGCCTTGTTGGAGCCATCGATGAGCAAGGGAATTTCAGGAGCCTGGCTCTCCAAACCTGCTATGGGCTGCCAAGCCATCAACAGAAGGTCAGTTTACGTGACTTGACCGATGGTTCTCAACAGATTGCTCTTATCGAAGGGAGTGACGAGGCCTTGAAGATGCTCTTGCTTGCTTATGAAGCCGCGGCAAGATTCTGCCGTGATGCGCGGCTTCGGTCCCTGGAGTATGAGGTGGTGATGGACGATGGAAGAAACGAAGGCTCTTGAGTTAGGAATGATGGGTAAGTTAAAGGAATGCTCCTCGAAGACATGACTGACAGTTTCGGTGTTTTAGATCCTATATCCGCTCTCTTCGATCCCCCTTTTTGCCGACGCTGGGGTTGAGAGTCCATGTACAGAGAGAACCGCCGGGAACACTGTCCGCCCAAGCAAACAGCAGGAGTATGAGATGGGGACAATGGGAGGATGCATTCGAGGTATTGGGGGATACATGATTGATGGAGACACAGATGGACATACCAATTGTTTTGTTCATGGTACCTTCAGTGTTTGCCACCATTGGTTAAGTCGGCAATTTGGGTAAATCAATGAGCCAGCAGAATAGAAACTGCGAGGTTACCCCAACACGATGTTTGGGAATGTGAGAGATGAGACAACCCATCGTAGGCTTGATACTCCAGCGTCTTGTTCAAGGACTTGGGACTTGCAGTGACTGGTATGTCTCTGTTTCTTCCCATTACCCAGAACCAAACTGATAAGTTCATTGAGATTGCAGGCTGGGAATGGGAGATGATGCCTGTAGTGCATTGAATCTGTCTCTTACCGGGGAGCAAGCGTGACAACTGACACCCTAAATGCCCACCGAGAAGTAGGTAGCCACCAATCCAGTCACAGCGTCTTCCATTCCAAAGAAAAGACAAAAATAATCAAGGACATAAAAACCCAATTAGTAAAGGCTATTCAAAAAACGGTTGTCGGCATTCTGCCAAGATAGCTGCGGGGGCTGTCGAAACCCAAACCTCTGGCTCAAAACGTTTCATCCTCACTTAAGCGACAACGTCAATCGACAAACAGTCTTAATCAATGTTTCGCATCGTTTCGTCTTTAATTTTCGAGCCAATCACACTTCAATCAATTGCAACCATATTTCTAAGCTTCAAACGGTATGACTATTAATAGTAGAAACGGAACTGTTTCAGTGCTGGAAACAGAAGAGCTTCAGACGAGATGGGTTCTTGACTGTTTAAGCGAGCGTTTTCTTAGTCCAGATGGGGATGCGAAACGGCCGCGTGCTGGAATTAGAAATACGGCGGGTGTAAGAGGCCTGGCTTTTGGCTCACTCTGAGTTTGAAAGGTTTGAGGTTATTCTTATATTTCTTGGCTTCACTGAAGGGAGGAGTATAAACATTGGACTGTGTTCGGTCTTCCCACTGACTTTCATCATCTTATACTCAGTCTACATTCATCTTCATCATTCAAAAGTTCATTTCTTGATACCCAGCACGAACACATCCCCCAAGATGCCTCTTCTTCGAAACATCCACAACCTCCGAACAACACGTCAAAGACACATCAACCCTCACCGAATCCTCGCCACAAGTCTCCTCCTTCCCGCACTCGCTTTGGCCGACGATGAGCCTACATCCTCAACAGACCAAGTGTCCGAGCCTTTCGTCGATCAAGTGACAGGTCTCACAATGGAGCGCTTCTTCGGCGTCCGAACCTCCTTCACATTTGCCCTCGCCTTACCTGACTCAGCACCTGCGAACGGAACCGCTGGGTCTTTCATCGGACAACTACAATTTCCCCTAGCTAATGGCGAAGGATGGGGGGCGGCTGGCTTAACGGGAGATATGGAGGGAAACTTTATCCTCGCTGCATGGCCTGACGGAAAAGGAGGTGTCATGGCGTCATTCCGACAAGCGATCGATGAGGATAACCCCGCGGAGGTCAAGGGGAACTTCAAAGTCAGACCGATACCAGATGGCGTCTCTGTCAACGACACGTCACTGCTGTACACATTTCTCTGTGAGAACTGCCTCGACAGCACATTAGGTCTCGGCCCCGAAGCTGCTGTTGGAAACGCGGTGATGGGCTGGGCGCTGTCTGAGAGGCCCCCGAGGGGAGATCCTTCCAACCCCGGCGCGTTCCTTGGCTTCCACGAGAGGGGGTTTGGACCTTTCACAGCGCGTCTGGCACAAGCCAAGACAGCTGGTTTTGATGCTGTTGCAGCCAAGGCGCTGGATCCAGTAGGTGACTCTGGAAGCGCTGTGGCGACGGTACCTAACGCGTTCCTGGACGGTGGTAGTGATGATGAGGATAGCGGTGACGAGGGAGCTGGAACGGGGGGCGGAGTCGGGGGCGGCAATGGTGTTGATAGTGACTCTGGCGATGAGTCGGGGGATGAAGGCGATGACTAGAATCAAAGTAGGATAGTTAGCATCTGCATTGCTTTCACAGTTGTACATCATTGGTTGAGACGGCGTTTATCCTTAGCGTAGGCAATTTAAAACAAAGTTCCAAGGCTGTATGATGATCAACACCTATATGTGAGCTCCATCGACTAAGCCTTCCTGGACCTGAGTCCAGCTCATGAGGCATGCCGAAACAAAGAACGTGACTGGACAGTGAGTGACAGGAGACACAGACTCTGCAAGCGATTCACTGCCAGTCGAATAGCGTCACTGGTTCCTGGAACTGGCGCCTAGCCCTAAAAGGGCGGACCTTATTACCCCCGACACCCGAAAATGTTTTACTTGTCAACCTTTTTCTTCCACCTCTGCTAACTCCCTGGTTTCAACACAATACCAACCGAGATCGTCTGGTCACCAGACCGTGCACTTAAACTTGGTAAGATTGAAGGACTTATGAATTACTGAAACTTATTTGCTGACCATCACATAAAGATGTCTTCTCGTCAGAATGAAAACGCGCGCCTTTTGTATTTAAAACCTTTATGACTTATTCAGTATAGAAGCTTT
>JAAQPG010000499.1:0-42333 GCA_013186905.1 Fusarium udum
GAGCGTCTTGCTGTTTATAGCTCAACATCTGCTTAAAGGGTGGCAGTGCAAGTGACGTATTACAAAGCAGACACCGAAAGTCCCCGAACACGATAGCATCACTCAATCTACGCGACACAAACATTCTCCCTCTTGCTTACCAACTCTACACCTATAAAATAAATATCTCCCCATACAATCTTATCTATTCCCATCACGTCATTTCAAGACTATCGCAAACTAAAACTCACACTTAGCTGCTTCCTTCAACAACCGTCACAATAACGTCTCCAACGAATCCATCGCCACTCCGCTGCTGTACAAACATGGCAGACTCTCCCATGTCCGACAGCGAGCAGTCCTGGCTCACACTCTCAATCACACACCGAAAAGTAACCTACGAACTATCATTCCCCGAAGATGCGACCATCACAGATCTCTTCAACGAGATCGAAGCGAGTCTCGATATCCCCGTCGCAAACCAAAAGATCATCGCCCCAAAGACTCCCCTCCTCAAAGCCCCCTTCAAGAACCCCGACATGCCCCTCCTCGACCTCAAGGGCAAGCATTTGACGCTCATGGGTTCTGGCGCTGCAGAGATTCAGCAGGTGCAGGATATGGCTGAGCGCGTTGCCAAGCGCAATGCTGCGAGGATGGCGCAGAGGAGTAAAGCACGACATGCGACGACAACGCGACGAAATCCACAAGACTCGCAGTATACATTCCTTCAAGTCCGACCGCTTCAAGGCCTTCCGAATCCAGACCGCAGTCTAAAGCTATTGTTGCGACTGAAGGAAGACCCTGGTATCCGCGCTGCCATGACAAAGCACGAATTCGCTGTTGGTCTGCTTACAGAGATGGAACCTCTTTCGCATACGCAGACAACACACGAAGGAACAAGTCGCATTCTGGGACTGAATCGTAATCAAGGCGAGGTCATTGAACTGCGATTACGAACAGATGCGCACGATGGGTATCGCGATTACAAAACCATTCGCAAGACATTATGCCACGAACTGGCGCATAATGTTCATAGTCCGCACGATAGAAACTTCTGGGACTTGTGTCATCAGATTGAACGAGAGGTTGATGCTGCGGATTGGAAATCAGGCGGACATACGATTGGCGAAACATCGCGATATACTGTTTCTGGACGTGATGAGGAAGAGGAGGATTATCCTGAGGACTTTGGAGGTTGGACGGGTGGTGAATTTGTCCTGGGAGGAGTTAAGAACAATTCAGCTGCTGGGATGAGTAGACGAGAGGTACTCGCCCAAGCAGCGCTGGAAAGACAGAGAAAGGAGGTCGATTCTGAGCGCAAGGTCTTGGAGGAGAAGAGACAACGATCACCACCTGATGATGAATCCAAGTAAACAAATGACATTTCAAACAGCGAGGTGTAGGAATACCCATAGAAAGCATGGCACAGCGTAGCATAGCATAAGCAGGCGTTAGCATTGCAATCTGATACACTATTTCCATACATTCTGTCCCTCAATAAGGAAGAGGATCCAAGTTCAACCCCTCAACACTAAACTTGAAGGCATCGTTTCGCGAGTAACTCCCCGCAGCGTCAAGATCAAGACGACCCCTGATACAATCACGGAAATCAACATCCGCAAAGATCAAACCATCCGGATCCTCCCACTGCGGCCCAGCAATGACATCTCCAAACGGCGAGACAATCGATGAACCACCACGCGATAGAAACTCTGCTTTTCCAGATGAACCGGCGCTCTTTGCAGGGGGAGGTTGCATATTCACACCATCATCATCACATCCAAGAACAATCTCATTCCCATCCTCATCAAACACCGACTTGCGTCTTCTTCGACTCGGCGATTTCGGCAGCGCAATCTCAAATCCTTCCTCTGTCATACACGATCCACGACGCTGTCTCACACCGTTTGTTTGAGAAGTGGTACTCTTGGGGACGCACATGTTGCTGCTAACGACGAAACAGCGTCCCTCAACACCGACTGTTCGCATGAGTCCAAGCCATGCATCGCGGTTATCAGCTGTGGGCGCGAGGTAGAGATTGATATTCTGTGCGTAGAGAGATTGGCGAAGCAGGGGCATGTAGTTCTCCCAGCAGATTGCGGCGGCGAGGTTGATGCGTATGCCGCGGATGGTGGTTGTTACGGCGCGAAGGGTGCTGGGTGAGCTTTGAGCCCAGATGAGGCGTTCAGAGCCAGTCTATAACCGTTAGTTCACCTCATATCATAATAAATTAGAGGAGGAGGAGGGGGGTCTTACAGGGAGGACTTTGCGACGCTTTCCGAGCATACCCTCCTTGGGACAGACATAAACAACAGAGCAATACAAGCTCCCACCCGCCTTCTCAATACACCCCACCACGATAAAAACACCCGTATCCCTCGCAATGCGCTCTAATTCCTCTCGCGAGCCATCACCACGGACTTCATCCTCCTCACCAAGAAGTCTCTTCACCCACTTCACCCCCGCACCACCACCACCCGGCCCAACGGTATCACCGAGATCGATGGCTGAATCAAAGTAGCGGGCGAATTCTTCGCGTCCTTCTGCACTGCGATTACCAATCTCGCAGCCGAAGGAGCTGCCGCGGGGATACCCGCCGATGAAGGCCTCGGGGAGGAGGAGGATGTCGATGTGTGATGAGGATGCGCGCTGGGCGAGGGTGTTTATGAGGGCGATTGTAGAGGCGGTGGAGGATTGGGTGCCTGGGGAGGCGGTTCCAAGACGGATATGACCAGCTGCAGCCATTTTGAATCACTTAGACAGACACAGAGATACAGGCACAGAAAGATACAGTTGGAGTTGGGGTAGAAGAGTGGTTATATAGATCAGGTGAGGATGGCATGCTCAGCAACGAGCGGGGCAACTAAACCAAGCCAGCCCATGTCTATCCACACAGTATTAAATGGTTTCAATGCTTTCACCCAGCGGATACCTCGGCGCCTCTTTCAGCATTGGTCTGTAAGATAAACTGTAACTGGGTCTGTAAGGGTTCATCCAAGCTGAGTGAGAGGTTGGGAGCTAGACCATCTCTGAAGCTACCCCGCATAGACATGGAGATATGCGGCCCGCTGCGGCATCATGACTTCGGACTTCGGATCCGAAGTGGGAGGCGATGTCGGATGAGATATGACTTGAACAGTGGATAGAAGTTGTGGTGATGAGTCTGATTGATAATGAGAATAGGAGTTAGTCACTGGTCTCGCCGATGTGGAAGTTTGAGACTCATCATGTTGCTCTTACGAGGAGCATCGTTGTGAGACATGGTCAAGCACAAGCGATATACACTGGGGCTTGGAGTGAAACTTTGTAAATGCCATCAAGGTGAAGATTGCCATCGTGAAAGACGGTTGTTGCCCGGTGGATATCGCAGACCTGTAAGTCCTCATCAAACCACCTCGCAGAATAGCATATGACAAGTTTCATGTACTGTAGCTGTGACAGTTTGCTCAATTCATCATCACTCTTTATACTTTTCTTTTCTAACACTTTCAGGGTATTCTTCCACACATCTCTATCTCCTCCTCGTACTTCGTGTTGTCGGAGGCGCCGGCTCAAACGCATCATCATCCGAAATCTCATCATCGCTAATCTCAACAGCCTTACTCTGCGTCCCACCCTTCTGCGACTGTGAAAAGTTCAACTTTGTCTGTCGAGTACTCTTAGCTGCTCCTCGAGTCGCCGGAGCCTTGGCGGTGCTCTTCGCAGCTGTTCGTCGTGTCTTTGGTGGAGGAGGTGCGGGCTCTTCTTCTGATTCCATGATCACGTCTTCTTCCTCGTCTTCACTGTCTTCGAATGCCTTGCGGCCTCGTCCCTTTGCAGGCGCCTTTTTGGCTGGTGCTGCTTTTGTGGCGCGTGTTGTTCGCTTGGCTGCTGGTTTCTTGGTGGGCGCAGGGAGTGGCTCATCTTCGTCCATCAAGTCCAGGTCTTCGTCTTGCTGAGTTGCCTTGGCTCGTCCACGTGCAGTTTTACGTGCTGGCGCAGGCGCGGGTGCAGATGCGCGGGAAGAGGTCTCGGCCTGTTGTTCATCCTCATATGTCCAGGCATCTGGCTCATTCTCCCAGCTACCATCAAAGTCACTGTCCCAGGTTGCTGGTTTTGGCTTGAGAACTCGCTTCCTCTCCGCTCGTGCTGCTGTCTGCATGCCGCTAGCTTGCTGCTGCTCGATCCTCATTCGATAGATATCCATGGCACTGTTAAGATCTTCGTCGTCTGACTCCAAGCCCAGCATAGATCGGACTTGTCCCGTCAGATGCTCTGAAACAAACAGCTCCATCGCGTGCTTATCATCCTTTGTCACGAACTGAGCCACAGCATCACCAAAAGGTCCTTGAGGAAGGACCTTGAGTGATTGTGCCGACAGAAAGTCTTGTACCAGATTTTCCACCTTGACCATGTCATCAGCACCATCGAGTGCCTCAAGAGCTTCCGTTGGGTTCGCGGCATTTGCCTTGCCTTGGCCTTGTTAGTAACATCTCTAGCCGATAGCAATATTGACTTACGCTGTGACGTCTTTTTGCGGTAAAAGTAGACAACATCATTCGTGTTGGCCACCTTACCAACAAATCGATTTGAGAATCTCTGAGGATTCTCAACCTCAAACTGGCCACCTTCCGTGGCTGTGTACTCTACCTTCAGACGAATCAGCGGAAGAGGTCGTTCTTCTAGGGCCTCTTCATCCGTCTGAATGGCCTCCCAATCCGCATTGGCTTCCTCAATCATCTCCTCAACAACCTCCATTAGTCTTCGTGTGACTTCCTGACGGTTGTCCTTCTTCTTGTCAAGTCCCTTGAAGCGCTTGTCTTGCGAAAGGATGACTTCCCGTGTGACAAAGGGACGCACACTCTTCAGTGGCAGCTTGTCAACCTTAAAGTCTTTGCCTGTCACGCTCACAATAGCAACGTGCTTCTGAACCGCCTCACCGGGCACCAGCGAAGTTGCGACGGATGAACCAGGCTGCATAACGTGGAAGCCTGTTTCGGGGTTCTGTGTAGGGTCGATCAAACACTCGTGCTCGTGGCCCCAGACTACAAGGTCAAGCCAATCGGGCAAGACATTCTCGGGGAGGTAGGATGTCGCTGTATGTGCATGATGATTTTGGTGAACAGCCAACAAGTTGAACCAATCAGTCATTTGGGTTTCAGGTCGGAACCACTTGACTTTGTGATCTCGGAAAGTACGAAACATTCGCTCATCTCGAACATTGCTCAATCCAAACAAGGCAAGCTTTGTAAGACCCTTCTGTAGCAGAATCGGCTTGGCCTCGATATTGTCTGCCTCGGGGACACGGCCGTAGTAATTGAGCAGTCCGCTAGCTTGCAGAAGATCAAGCGAGCAGAAGTTGCCTTCACCAGAAGGATCATCATGATTGCCATGGATCGAAAAGACGGGGATGGAAATGTTGATATCGGGATCTTCGTAGTTGACATGCGTGAAAGCACCTTCAAAGACAGATGCAGCATCGGAGAGGAATTCGAGAGGACAGGGTTTCATGCCCAAGCAGTTTTGTCGGAGTGTTCGCATGACTTGGTACAGGGACTTTCGGGAGGGTTTGTTGTCGTGAAAGAGATCGCCAGCGAGGAGAACCATATCGACCTATTCATGTTAGAAGCCATGATGGACACCAAGGGTGATGGGTCGTACATCTTCAGTCCGGGCAAGGTTCAAAATTTCATCGAAAGTTCTCCAACTGTCATCCCTACGAATAGGGTCTCGCTCTTCATAACCGACATGATTGTCGGTCGCAACGAGGATACGGATGGTATCCGCCTCTGCGGTCGTTAGCAAGAGCAGCAGAAGTATTGGACTAAAATAGAGACTCACCGGTGAACTCGGGCATCTTGTGCAGCTGACGATTTGTGTGACACAATCGAGCTGTGACGTGTGTGGATGAATTGGATATGCTTTACACGGGCTGCTTCACTGAGACGCGAGCAGTACCTGGGAAGGTGACGCGCCCCAATGCGAGGTCACGTGCACCTCATCTACACCTCCATGAATGGCCATGATCCCAAAAGAAGCTGTCAAAATAATTCCAGAAAAGCAAAAGCAAATTCAGCGGGCTCTAAACTCTGACGCCAGCCGTTGAATGGCAGCGGGATCTTGCAGGAGGTGTCAACCACGAGTCAGTTACTGATTGATTGATTTGACTGCAAAAGACTATTTGCCCAACATCAGACCACGTTTCGACCCATCATCTCAGCACTAACCAAGGCCTCGGTCTCGTTCCGCACTAGACTAGACTCCGTCCCTGTTCCTGAATCTTCCCACAGACGATGTCACCATTGCCACGTTTAGTTCAGTTGTTGATGCATGGAGATAAACGGTCTCACTGTAACATTGCTGTTTCTGCGCCTCGATACGCGAAGCAGCAGAACCTCCACTTCCATGGTGAGGGACATTGATAGGATGAGCTACGAGATGCACGGTTGTTAATTGGAAAAGCTTGGCTGATCAAGAATGAGGCCATTATCATCAGCGGGATGTGGAGATTCTTGGTCCACCTGCTGCTGGGCGTGCGTGTGTCCTGAGACTCGCGATCTCGACCTTGTAGAGTTGATCCAAACAACGTGGCACAGCATCTTGTCCTTTCCTTTCTTTTTTCTTATGTAGTACTGTAGTATTCACAATGCAAGGGGATATCGAGATATATTTGCTTTTTATATGTTTCAGTCCTCGGTGGCTGTATATTTCTCTCATATAAATCTCCTTCTCTTTTCATCCTTCTTCAACTTGTCAACACAGACCATGCCCTGCCCCGACCAGCATCATCAGATGCTTCATTTGGCTGGTCCCGTATGCCCGAAACTACTACCTTCCTGGTCGACTCACATACAGTAAGCAAACGACACAAGGAAAAAAGAGCTCAAACCACCGTTACTTGTCATGATCCTAGCTGTTCTATCCCTGGAAAAGCATGCAGCTCACGGACCCGTGGGTGCTGGATGAGTGATTGCGACACAAGACACGATTGGCTTGGACTTTAGCTTCGATCCTTTTTACTGTACAAGACCCCAATTGCGATTCGATTTAGTAATTCAGCTGCTCCAGGGCTGGTCCTTGACGACGCCATCGTAAGATCCATTATACCTTGTTGATGCTCCCGCGATCACACCTCCGCTTTCAATATCCGCATCTAAGCAACCAACTCCTATTCCAGGTCACTCGACCCCTTCTCCGCTCGAGGGGGCGAGGAAGTACTTATCTACATGCGTTGTTCATGATTCCGTGTTTCAAGGCCTCTGCTGTTCTTATATCACTGTCCAACTTTCGCTGTTCGAATCCTTCTTGTCCAGCTCCTACAGCAATCATCCCTACACTCGCCTTATACCCACGTCCCTGGACTTACGGCCTAACTTGATCATCATATCATACCATGCATCTCGTTGCCAGGATGGACCGGGATGTCCTCCACGGAGGGAATATCTGGTCTCCCAGCCCAATCTTCCAGACGGAGGTTCCTTTCTTTTGGCGGAAGCGACGGCAGCTTTCCATTGGCGATCTTCCCGTCGAGATCTTTACCGCCATATGTCGCAATCTCTGTGTGCATTGCCAGCATGCACATGTTGTCGATCTCCCGCCAGATGAGATCGACCACGCCATTGAGGCTCAGCAGGCTTTATCTCGCTTGAGCCGCACGTGTCGACGCTTTAGAAATACGGCTCAACCTATCTTGTATCACTGTTATCACTCTGGACGACAGTCGAATTCTTCGAGTAGTCCTGAGTGGTGGGGCGATACTGATGCAAGGAAGCGAGAAGTTGAGACTCTCGAGGGGTTTCTTCGTACCCTTCTTGAGAGGCCTGAGTTGGCCAAGCATGTTCGTGCTTTGGCCTTCTTTGCGTTGAGAGAAGTGACCGCTCGTCAGATCTCTGAAGAAACGCAGGCTCTCTTTCGACAGGCTGGTGAGCGCGCCGGTTTTCGTGCTCTACCATCTTATGAACATGTTGATTCAAAGTGGTTGCAAGAAGCTTCGATTATGGCTGCGCCGTTTGTTGAGCAACTCCTTATTTACCGATCATCACTAGAAGGGCTACAGTACATAAGAGACTCCCCTTTCTACTTACCAAACCTCAAATACCTGGTGTTACCAGGTCAGGGCAAGAATCCTGACGAATGCTGCCACATTCAGCAAATGCAGGATGTTCTAGCCAAAGCACAGAACCTTGAAGTGTTGGCAGCCAGCGATGCAGACTGCGGGACAGACATCCCCCTACGTGAACGCTTCCGCTCAGAACCATGGGACACTGCCCTCGCAAGTCTCCGCCGCCTATCACTACACGGTTTAGACCCCGATAATCTCGCAAAAATCCTTCGTCGAAGTCCTGTCCTAGAAGACCTCGAGTACTTTTGCGACATGGACAAATACACCGTTCTCCAACATCACCACCTCGCCCCCGTGAGTCAATCATTACGACGTTTATGCTACACCAGCACAACATGGGAACACACATCAGGCGGCGCGCAAGATATCATCGAACAAGTATCCACGTTTCTCCGCTGGGATTCATCACTTCGTGGTGACGCAAGCTTCGTCGACTTTCCCCGTCTTGAGATCCTCGAGATTGAACAACTTCTCCTTTATGGACCTGTCTTTGACGATGAAGAAGAGCGAAAGGAAAGATTCGAAGCGATGAAAGACATTGGACCTGAGATCTTTATGGCAAGCCTCCCTTCATCATTGCAGATTCTTCATATAGGGATGGTGTTGGCTTGGCCAGAGATGCACCGAGACCTCCTTGGCATGGCGAACAAGGTATATCGGTTTCAGAACTTGAGCGTCGTCGCTGTAGATCCTTATGAAGCGCCGCCAAAAGAACAGATCAAAGAACTTGAAGATGCTTTTGCATCAAAAGGCATTGTTTTCAGAATAGGGCAGACGACACAAGTTCCCTTTGGGAGGGGTATGTTGGGAGTTCGACCAGGACATCCTGAAAGGTCGAGTGAAGGAGATCTCAAGTTTCCGTTGAATCATAGGAATCCGTCATATCTGGACTTTTTGGACTTTTAGATAATAAATAGTGTACGAGTTGAGCACATGCAAAGAGATTACTCGGTGAAATTACGTTGCTGATGGATGGAGTGATGGCCTGATGCTGCTATCTCATGATGCGATTTCGGCTCGTCTGACAAGTATATGATGCTATTATCATTTCTTCGGCGGTTAAGTTAGCATGTGCTTCTAATAACGATAAGATGCCGACACACTCTCTAGCCGCACATGTGAGGTCGAAATATTGATGTCTACATGTGATAAGAATTAGATGATTCTTGGGGGAATTGGTTGGCAATATCGACACGTTCGCCAAGACTTATAACAACCAATACTGACAAAACGAATGTAAAGCCAGATTGACTTGCACCTGTTCTATCAGGTACTATCAGTCGAGCTCTTTTCCTATGAAATGGGGAGTGACTCTACAATCCAGCGATAGGTTCGCCTGGATGCGCTTCAACTAGGTATACGGGTGGCGTTGAGACTTCCATGCATCTCGCGGACTTTGGCCTCCTCGGGGAGTGCCTCTAATTGAAGTCGCCTACAGCTTGAGTTCAGTCGGCTCGAGGAAGATACACCAGAATGGTACAATTGCCGAACTTCAGTTTAGCACACGTTGGGCGTTAACTTTTAGGTTGGAAACATAGCTCATGAATTGTTGAATGTGGAAGATAATATTCATCTTGACTACATACGCTCATTACCCGCGAACGGGTATCTTCATATACACAGTAAACATCCGATAACGGACGCATCTAGAACAACCAAGAGACAAAGGTCTTGTAGAACCATCCTCCACGGTTGGGGCCCTCAGCCTCGCGCTTAGCGGCCTGGGCGGCCAGGAACTCCTCCTCCTCGCGATCAATGACGTCCTTTCCAGTGTAGAAGTCGGCCTCATGGGGCTTGACACCGCGAGACTTGGTGATGAACTTGTGGCCAAAGATGAGGATCAGGTACACGGGAATACCAAGGTAACCAGTGATGAAAGTCTTGTACTTCTCGCCACCAAAGATCTTGCCAGTGTCGGCATCCCTGACGAAAACGTCGTAGTTCTTGGTGAGGGCGATGAGAATGCACATGGAGAGAGCAACGATGGATCCCCACATGCCGAACGGGGCGACGTAGGGGAGAGCTTCGTTGGCGAGACCCTGAGCCTTCTTGGCGCGGCACCACCAAATGTGAGTTGTAAGGATAGAGATCCAGGACATGAGACCGAAGATAGTGGTGAGGTTGACAAAGTAACCGAAAACCTTGGTCGAGTCGTCGGCAACGTTCATGTAGGCCAGGAGACAGAACGAAGCAGACATGGCGAGGGCGTAGATGGGAACACCGTGCTTGTCAGTCTTCTTGAAGATAGCAGGGGCCGAACCGTCAGAAGCAAGACCGTAGAGGGTACGACTAGCAATGTACAGATCAGAGTTGGAGGCGGAGAAGACGAAGACGCAGATACAAGCGTTGACGATGTGAGGGAGGACCTTGACACCAGCGATATCGGCAGCGACGACGAAGGGAGAGGCAGAAGCACCGGCCTGGGCCTTGGTGGCAAAGGCAAGCTCCGGAGAGTCGTAGGGGACGATCATTCCGACGAGGAGGACGGAGAGACAGTAGAAGAAGAGGATTCGGTAGAAGGTGAGCTTGATGGCGCGGGGGACGGTCTTGCGGGGGTTCTGGGCCTCAGCGACTGTTACACCGACGAGCTCAGTTCCGAGGTAGGCAAAGGTAGCGTTGACCATGCAAGACCAGAAACCGAGGAATCGTCCAGCGTCGCCAGTCATGATATAAGGCTTGAAGGCGCTGTTTCTGTTAGCGAGGTTCAGTGAGATGTTGAGCTGGGGGAACATACCCAGGGTTGCTCCAGTATCGGAAACCCTTTCGGTCATGGTCAGGACCACCGCCAAGAGCGAGAACCAGAGAGAAGAGGATGATTCCAATGATGACGATGACCTTGAATGAGGAAAGCCAGAACTCGAGTTCACCAAAGAATCGAATGCCGAAATAGTTGATGACGACGATGGTGATTAGAAAAATGGTGATAAAGACACCTGGATTGACCTTGTCTCGATCAACCCAGTATTGAATGACCAACGCAGCAGCAGTGAGTTGATTAGGCGTGACGATGATGTATTTGAACCAGTAACTGAACCCGACGTTAGCTCTCGTGACCTGTACAGCCTCAGAAATACGATACTCACGTCCAACCAAGCGCAAAACCAAGAGAGGGATCACAGAATCGAGAAGCATAACCAGTGAAACCAGCAGACATGGGGAGCCAAGCAGCCATCTCACCAAGCGCAGCCATGACGAGGAAGACAACAAAACCAACGACCGTATAACAGATAAAGACAGAGCCAGGACCAGCTTGCGCCAGGGCCTTGCCAGTGCCGATAATAAGACCAGTACCGATAGCACCACCAATGGCAATCATGGTGATGTGACGGGCCTTGAGACCTCGATGCAGCGACGTCTCAGCGCTGGTCTCGAGACCGCGAATGTGACGATCCTCACCGACGCCCATGTCCTTGGTGGGAGCTGCAGAGGCATCATAGCCGAGATCCGTCTTCTCGACGTCGTTTCCGCTCATTTTGATGATTGGTTTAAGTCAAAGCCAAGAATATTTGGAGATAAAAAGGGCCAAGCTGCCAAGTGCAAGTGTAAGAAGGCCAAGCTGCCAGAGAAGAACCAAGCTTTTGGGGGATCTTAAAGCCAAGGACCTTGGCGATATTGTGTGTGTTAGATTCTCCCCAGCGTTGCACGAAAAAAAAAAAAAAAAGATGGCGGGATGAGAAAGAGATGAGAAGGAGAGGGATGAGCACAGCTATATACCAAATACGTACGGTCTCACTCTCTCACTCTACACACGTATAATCAGGCTTTGCTATCAAATTTTATCACAGTAGAGAGAATGCCAAGACGACCCGATGCTCAAAGTGGCAGCCCATGTAATGCTCTCGATGGAACCCTAGACGGACAGACAGAGTCAGACACACGCACGCCCGTCCTGTGAAGATCAAATCACGTAACGGGGGTGTTTGTCTGTGTGTGAAGTGGGAACTTGGGAAACCGGGGTTGCTTTAGTTAGCTAGTGTTGGCTTTGATTCAGAGATCATCGGTCCAACAGTCCTCTCTGTTTCTCAATGGGGTCAGATCCTATCTCTCTGCATGTAACATTGTGGCGAGTTGGGTGTGTGCCTCGCCTCAGTTGTGCATTTGTACTGTAATTCTTGTTGCACAGCACAGCACGGAATCCAGAACTCAGTGACTGTAAGGTAATCCGGGCGCAGGGCAGATTTGCAGGCTCTTTTTGGGCCGTTGGTTTTGTCTCATCGCTATAGTTACGCCAATCTCTTACTAGCAAAGATCGGCCCGGCACTTGATCATGGCTCCGAGGCTGAAAGGGATGGGGAGGAAACAAGTGAGTGAGAGAGGGAAAAAGGGCGCAGTAGTGTAGTGTAGTTTCTAGAAGCTCGGGAAGAGATAAGCTTAGGCACTTTGCTCCGAGGCCTGATCCTGTACGACATCTCCAATGGCTGCCTGCCTGCAAGTTACCTAGTACCATAATACGGGAGTGTCACAGTGAGGATCTTGTTAATGAGATTCCTGTTGTATCCACTGCTATCAAACCAAGCCACTCCCCTTGAGGAAGGTCAATAAAGTCTCTTCTGAGCTCCCTTCAGAGATAGGCTCTTCCTCTCGGCCTCTCAAACGACGACCACCCCCCGGTCTTACTGCGGTCTTGGCTCCAATGTTTATCTACCAGTATCTGCCGTCTGTTTCTCTGCGGGGAAAACACAATGAGGACAAGGGTGATAAGAGATAGCCAGGGATGTCTCTGACCACTGCCAGCTCTGATTGAGCAGCTTGTTCTCTCAGTGGGTACTTTTGGTGTCCACCCCTTGAATAATACCATCACGTTCACATGACCTTTATCTTGAACCGGGGCCCTGCAGGGATACGGATACAGACATTCTCCGCACACAGAGATACCAGCAAAACTTAGTTTAGCAGGATTTTTTAGTCAGTGTTTTTAGTTAGACCTAACGAGAAACTCCAAGCAAAACAACTCTAAGCTGCATGCTTAATAAATGAGGGAAAACAATATCTTTTACCTTATTATTAGCTAATTCCCCAACTCAACCCCCCTAGCCAAGAGTGCGGAGAGCCCGTCGTCAGCGGGAATCACTTTCCTATTGTGGCCGTTCAGGGATTCTCTCCGCACTTTTTTCTTGAACAGTCCAGACGTTTTTACTTGGCAGGGAATAGAATAAGCACAGATGATGATGCTGATGATGAATGCTGCACTGATGATTTGGGGAACAACATTCGTATGGCTTTTCGGGAGCATCGACATGACTAGTTAGCTCGGCGACGACCAACATTCTATTACATACTTTTGTGTCATGAAAATTCAGCTTCGGAAGAGGCTGAGACATTTTACTATGAGTTTTATCGCACGAGAGATGCCTTGGTGTACGCCTCGATGCACTGTCGATCCGGAACGTGAAAGCCAGCCTCGGGCGCTCAATCACACCCACTTTGCTCTGTCAAAAGCTGACAAGCTTAGGCTGAATCCTGCACATATTGAAGGTTTATTATAAGCATAGATAAGGACTTGACACCTGCTCGAGTGGTCATAAGGCGTAGGATAGGCACTCTGCTAATCGGGCACAAACGGCCGAACACAACCTTATTCAGAGTAAATGTCTACACACTGGTGGACAGTCAGTGCCACAGTTGCTCATTCAACGTCAATTAAATCGGATCCGAACATCCTTGCAGCTATCATCAATCTTGAACGCCCTGCGGGTCGCCTCACAGCATTCAGAGGCCAGATCTCGCTCCTTGTTAAGATTATCGTACGTTAAACAAACAAATAAGTAAACCTTAAGACAAGAACTATACTAAACTCATCAAAAGATGCCTTACTATGACTAAAATTCTGACCTTGCCGCCCAGTTTATATGTCTCAAAACTCCAAGCGAAGGTCAACTAGTTACGCCATCCTTGTCCACACCGAGAAGATATCAAGGTGAATGTCTAGACTTGCGCGTTCTCCTCAACACTACTGCATACCAAATTAATAACTACAACGATGCTCCAATACCCCCCAAAAGCCAAGACTTGGGCTGAAATCCGGGGCCCCAGTTGATCCTGGGGAAGTATTACGTTATAGCCGTCTGGGGAGATCCACGGATCATGCATTCGTTGTAACGCTAGAGAATTTATCGTAAGTTGGGATTGGGGACGGTATATGATTAATGCTTGTGTGGTCTATGCTTTGAGAATGATAGATCATGATGGATTGTGTAGTGGCGAATGAGGAGTTGTGAATAGCCCGTAGGTGCCGAAAGTCGGGTTGAGGAAATTGAGGGTTCAGGAGAGTGTCTTGGCAGTGAAGGTGAGAGAACATGGATATGGTCGTAGGACTGATTGTAGCAGGATGAAGGGGTCTGGAACGAATGATACTGAGTGGTCATGACTCACATGGAGTTCAGCAAGGTGAGAAGGGGTTCACGGCAACTCTTCGCGGCAACTCTGCGAGGCTTTACAATGGGGTATCCAAGGTACGAAGAGACTGAAGGGACCGATCCTCAGCACTCAAATTTGGTATCATACGAGACTAGCAACATCTCGTTCAACCATGATATGCCCCTGAGGATCATTCTCTTTCTATGTGCTCCAGACATCTCACTCGCACGAGCTATGAAGTTGGCAGGCGAGAGTCTTCCTTGCACGACCGACGCACCAACAGCTTCGTTCCACAGTCGCAGCATTTACCAGAGCGAACCAAAATCTCGACGGATCATTCGTCTCGAACGATGAGAAAGCACTGGGTTGACACATGATAATGAGGGAGACTTGGAGGTGTTCAAGTACTGTTGCTGTAACTCCTACTTACATTACCGTCGTCTCTTACCTGGCTAGGGAAGGAAAGAAAACTCAGGACCTTGATCCTAAATGACAAAAAGACTCGGGTAAATTTGTATAAATTTAGTATACCTTTAGTTAAATTTAGGGTATCTCTTACTGAGTTTATTTTAATACTGATTCAACTAGATACAATCTCCAGTCCTTCACTCGACACCACGCGCCTTCATGAAATCCACCATATCGAAGAAACTCTTCTTATAACTCCTCTCCTGCGTCGTCCGATTAACAGTCTGTATTCCAAAATGCGCATCATAATCCCCAAACTCCCAATTATCCGCAAAGCTCCACGCATAAGCCCCAACAACCTCAACACCATCCTCCCAAATCGCCTTGAGCGTCTCAGACAAGAAACTCAAGTAGTAAATACTTCTCAGCGTATCAAACAACTGATCAGATAGATCCTTTTCAGCTTCAGCGTACACGGGGAAACCAAACTCTGTGAGAGCGATGGGGGTCTTCCATGTGTTGTGCAGGTAGTTGAGGTAACTGCGCAGGTAGGTTGGTGTTATGTACACGTAGCTTTGGGAGCGGTAGCCAATGTTCCACCCGTTGACGGTTGTGGTGGTTTGGTTGACGCAGTAGGGACGGAATGTTGAGGAGGAGTTTGAGGCACATTCGAGGACGCTGTCTTTTTCGTCTGGGACGGGTGGTGCGATGACTGTAGCAGTGTATGGATCAATACCCAGGAAATCTGCTGTACCGCCAATGTATTTGAGATCATCCTCACTCAGAGGAACATAGTCGTCAAAAGTCTTCTTGAACGACTCAGGGTAGTCCTCGCCCAGGAAAATCGGGTTACAGAACGGTCCCAGCTGAATAGAGTTGAAGTGGTCCGCAGCGTAGACATCAGCTTCACTCTTGGGATCACGAGGAACACCAAAGTTGTTGTTGAACTTGAGCGCAATCTTGCCCTTTCCGCCAAGCTCCTCCTTATACCAGTGATAAACTCGCGCATGAGCCTTGACCACATTGTTGATGGAAAGTGCATTGTATGAGTAGAGAAGGGGCTCGTTGAAGGTGAACCAAACAGGCACACGATCAGCATAGTGCGCCATGGCAACCTTTGCGTAGTGGACGAAAGCATCTTGGAAAGTCTCATTCTGATAACCGCCGTTGACGTAGCCGATCTCAGCTCGATCAGCAGCTGTGGTGAGATTACTACCGAAGAACTGAAGAGGTGTGTCGAAGTGAAGCAGGGTGACCTCAGGGGTCATGCCCTTCTCAAGGATGAAATTGATCACATCGTTATAATGATCAATACCCTCCTGGTTAACAGGCGTTCCAGGCAGAGCAAAAGGCAGAATTCTTGTCCACGCAATACTGAACGAGAAGTGCTTGGCGCCCATGGCAGCAACGCGCTCAATATCTTGCTTGTAATAGTAGTAATGCTCATTCGTGACATAATCCTTCGCACGACCATCTTGAACGAGGATGTCCATAAGAGAAGGTGCCTTGCCTTCTTCCGCGGTGGCACCCTCAATTTGACTCGCAGAGCTGGCCACCCCGAAGCTGAAGTTCTTGGGGAAGTTGTAGCAATCTGAAGGACCAAAATAGTCTCGCGGAGGAAGGATTAGTTCACTGCT
Source organism: Fusarium udum (assembly GCA_013186905.1). NCBI lineage: Eukaryota > Fungi > Ascomycota > Sordariomycetes > Hypocreales > Nectriaceae > Fusarium > Fusarium udum. The sequence goes on from JAAQPG010000499.1 coordinate 16,483, forward strand.
AGGAATAGGAGTAGGGGAGACAGTTGTGCTGAAGATTCCCGTCTCGGTGAAGTTGGGCGGGTTTGCATGTTCCCAAAGAGCAGTCCATGCGGCTCGCCCATAAGGATCATCTGTATCTGAGGCCTTTGTGGTGGCATTGGGATCCCATTTTCCCCACGTCGTGAAGGATAGTGAGGGGGCGAGAGAGATGAGCGACTCTGGTGGATTGGCGTATGTAGTCGTTGTAGTAGGAGAAGCCACCGAAGTGGCGTATCTCACAGTCTCGGAGAGTGTATAACTAAATGGTGTATGCGTGTATTTTGGCTCATGAGTCTTTGTAGCCTTGCATTGAGGACGCCCAGTAGGACCCTTGGCATCAAGATAGATCTGCTGGCCAACAGCCAGAGACGCAAAGAGGAATTGTATCACAGCGTGTGAGGGTGTCATGACGGGCGACTGAGACACAGAACTAATGAGCAAACCAACCCGCGCGAACCCACGATATATATGCTCATAACTACCTCCTCCCACAACATCATGATCCGTCCTTGCCGTGAAAAACTCACCATCAATTCCGAACCGAAAGGCACTGAAGTTCCGCGTGTTAGTCGATCTCTCGCATTATTCAATCCCGCGTATTAACTAGTCCTCGAGGAGCGAAAAAAGAACCGGTCCTTAATGTAAGGTGTCAAATTAAACTCAGCAAAAGGTATCCTAAGTCTATACTAGACTCATCCTAAACTCATGCTAAGTTACCTAAATCTTTTTGTCACTTAGGATCAAGGTCCTGAGTTTTCTTCCCTCCCCTAGCTAGTCAATCCCCAGACTTTTCGGACCGATTCAAACCTGTTCTTTATAAGAAATCGCGGGGAAGTTGTGGGGATGCAACGGTCATGCTCTCTCAGTAAAAGCCACGGATACTCCGATTTACATAGGAAATCGTACGTGCTCGCGGTACCAATTACCACTTACAGACAGTTTCTGTCATTTGTGGGGTTGAAGCGGTGACGGCATCGTGCTATTAGATTTCCCCGGACCAAGATCATGGTGCTGACCTTGTCGATCTTTGCGGGTTATGGCCCAGGGATCCGGTTTACCCCAGAGTCACCGTCCAATGGGAGGATAAGATGAAAAGTTTATGAGGAGCCGATGGTGAGAGCCGTTTTTGTATTTCGCCGAAGTTGAGCGATTGTCATGATATTTCGGGCTTTCGGGGTATCTCGAGAGGGAATGGTCCAGAAGCTAGCCATGAAAATCTATGGGAAACCGCACCAAGCTGCCAGTTCTGTAATATGAGGTATAGCTTATGAATCTGGGAAACATATGAACCCACCATAGACTTCTTACAGCATAGTAATTGTCTTTCATCGTGGCTCTTCCTCGGTTCATTGTTCGCTGTTTGTGAGCACTTGGGCACATCATTTCTTGTGACTCAACGGCGACACACTAGCTGATTGATAAGATCTAAGAACTTTTCAATAGCAATGGACATCATTGCTCATCTATATAGTAGTACTGTTCTTGCCTGAGAAACTGTATTGGCATTCTTGCAATCCCATTTCGACTGCCACAGTCTGTCCCAAATGACACAACTGACAGCTGGTCAAGATTATCATCAAGAGGATTGCTGTTGGGAATGTTCACTAAAAACCCCGGGCCTAAGAATGTTTATAGCAAAGAAGATGAAAACCTCTCATGAGATAGAAGAAAGATTAAAGAGTTGAAGTTCTGCAAAGAACCGGACTTTATCTTTCAATCACATCCAGACAATCAGATGATCCATCATGCTTAGTTTTCACGAAACAATATTCAACCGACATATCCGTTGAGTTAGCAGGCAAAAATATCTTTTATTCATATCATATGATCTAGAAGTTATGCTGCGAAGTTCCTTCACGATACACAGACTGGAACAAACAATCAGTTCCCACTTAGCCACAACTGATCCATAAGAGACAGGAAATTTTGAGTATTTCATATTGCTTAAAAAGCCCCTGTTGATGCATTAACACATGTGGTGAATCATTTCAAGAGCTCGAGATTATTCGGTCAAGCATAAATGCTAGAACAACGACGTTCAAGTGGGCACATATATTCCCATCTACTCGATTGTCACTTGACGCTTCGAGGCTCACTGATCCTTTAGTGGACCGGATTTACCTATCGCGAAAAGCTCCCAAGAGCGTAGTCGTTGGGTGTTCATCTCGAGGGGCAAGAAATTTGGCCATTTGACGAATAGGTTGACCTATTGTTGATGATGATCAAGATGTGAGACTAAAAAAGTTGGCGGTCTCTCGTTACTGACTGCGTTTTCGTCCTTGGATACCTTAAACAGAGTAACTGATTCAAAACTAGCATTTGCTCAGATCTCATTCGAAATCGGGTCAAATTTATGCTCATGGTAGAACCATTGGCTGTTCCTGTATGAGTTGAGGCAGCCGGAGAGCCGCAACTTGCAATGTGCTTATGCCTGTAGAACAACACAATCTCACTTTCGCATGACTAAGAATGGCTTAATAATGACTCAAGTCATGAGTAGCTTCTTCAAAGTTACTTACAGTAATAAAGAAAAGTTGATAAAAGGCGTTGTCCACCAACGCCGTGGCTACCTACCAAGCTAAAGCCCCTTATTAAGACATCACCACGAAGTCATCGGCGCCTCGTCCGCCACATGAAGCAAGTCACCACAGACCAATCCACGCGAAAATATGATTTCAAATCACCGGCGTGATCTCTGACTGCTCTCAACGCTTTCCATTCACCCAGGTTATCGGAACGTGGAAGCAAGCCCAACGACGATCAAGATCTCGAAACACAATAGACGACTCAATAAATCGTATGCAAAACAGTGAGTCCTAGGACTAGAAGAAATGGAAGGGCCACAGACGTCGTACCATATTCCGGATACGTGCTGGGGCCGGGGTTGGCGATAGGAGACAACATTCCGAAGTCGCTGGGCCAACTATTGTAGGCGTTCACTTACACAGATCACCAGTCTCTTGGTGTGTAAGTGTTTGAATGGCTTGTGGTTAGGGTGCGCCACAGGAACGCCTTTGGGCATGCCAAGTCTGTGTCTCAGATATTGAAGATGCGGGAATAGTCTCAGATGAAGCGCTCTTGAGTGATGTGAGACACTCTACATCACAGCACAATTCAGTCTATGAGCGCAGCTACACAGACTGTCTTATAATAAATTATATACAGTGCTTCTTTTCTATTATATACAATCTTCATCATCTTCAACTATCCCCTCAAGTCCAATTCCACATCCGCTGCATCGAGTCTAGTCCAGGAACAACTGGAATTTTGCCACGGCCACCACCAAAGGCACGCAAATCTAGAGCAACGATAGCTCAAACTTACATGTCAATCCTCACCAACGATTTGACTTTTCCCGCAGAAATCGACTTGACTGTCACAAGGTATAAGATGACGAGTCCCTCCCGTTTGCGGATGCCATGTCTCAGTCTCTCTTTAACCACCACTCCACAAACTTGAAACTCCTGGTCTTTTTAGATCAATTCCACTCTCTTTAAAACAAAAACCGCTACAGTCTATACAAAATGAAGGCTCACCTCGCGCTCTCTATCCTGGCCTGCGCCATCTCAACTTCAGCTAAGAACATCCACCGCAGGGCTGACGGTCTCCTTCCTGCTGCTGGTATTCCCGTCAAGGCTGGGTACAACGCTTACGGAGGAAATTATGATCATCCTGAGACGAACAAGTATCAACCTGTTGGGCAGAAGCAGGCTTCTAGTTCTGGGGCTACCAATACTGGGGGCAAGAAGGCGACGACTCAGAGCACAAAGTGCATTTCGAAGAGCAAGCTTGAGTCTATAGTCAACAAATACGTCTCGACTTTCTCTGGTATCACCGATGGTGGAGCGCTGGCCAAGACTATTTTCGATGAGGACGTCAAGTTTTACTCTCAGTCTATCTGGTGGACTTCATCATCCTCCAAGATCAACAAGTACGCCAAGGTAAAAATATCCTCGCCTTTCCACTGCACCATTAAGCTAACGATTTTTTAGAACGATGACTTTCCTCCCATCTACAAGAACCGCAAGGAGCTCATCGAAGGCAACACTGAAAAGACCAACGACCCCAGCGCCTTCATCAAAGGACCCATCGCCTACGGCTGCAACTCTTTCACCTTCTACTGGAAGGGCGACTTCGAGGTCCCCAAGGGAACTCGTCGTGGTCGCGGCAACGGCATCGATATGGTGTTCTTGAACCCTGAGACTGGAAAGGTCAAGAAGGCGTACTCTGAGTACAACACTCTTAACCAGGTCTACAACTGGGGTGCTCATATCACTTGGTCGAAGGATGATGTCTGCTGTGATTGCCCTGTGGTTTTTGACCCTAAGTGCAAGTGCAAGAAATAAACTTGGCGATGATCGTACTATACCTGGTCTGGGATAGAGGATAAGGCGTTAGGTGCTTCATTCGGCTTGGTAATGGGTGAACTTAGATAGGCGTTGATGCATATACACAATCTTTACATACAAACATATCATGGTTTGAATGTCGATTCACTCCTGTTGTGTTTTATTGTACATACGTGTATGTTTATGTCTAAAGACGGCTTGATACCTTGAACTCATCACCCAAAAAGATGTTGATCAGCTTGGAAAACTCATCCGCATACTGATACAGGAAGCCATGTCCAGAATCAGGGTACAAATGCAGCTGCGCTTGGGCATTCTTCAGCTTCTTCCATATCACGATGCTGTTTTCTGTAGGTAATAGAAGATCTTCACTTCCTACTCTTGTGTTAGTGCTTTGTAGCTCAAGTACCAGCCCAACTTACCATTTGCGATGAGAACAGGTATACGGAGCTCCTCCAATCGATCATAAGAAGCATCCTTTGCTTGCTTCGGGTCCATAAACTTTGCAAAAGCAATTCCCTGCCGGCGAGCATTCGCAGGATCAACATGATCAGTTCTATCCTTTCGCGCACTAGTAATTCTGTCCCACGCAGCCTCACCCGCAGCCCTGCTCTTATCAGAAGTGTTGAACATGCTCATAAGAAAAGCTTCCTTGTGCTCTTCTTCCGTCTTGGCAGCACTGAGAGCATTGAATGCCTTCAGAGAAGGCGCTGGTACTACACCTTCGCCTGTGCTGGGCATAGTTCCACAGAGGATAAGACGGCGGACAAGATCCTTTCCGTTGAGGGCGACGAGCTGAGCGACACAGCCGCCCATGGAGAAACCCATCACGTCAGTCTTGTTGACGCCGAGTGCGCGGAGGACGTTGATGTAGTATTGTGCCCATTGCTTGTACTGTTTGGGGACTTCCCCCTCAGAGCGTCCTACGCCTGCGTTGTCAATGGTGATGATGGGGCGCTTGGCCGCGATGGGATTTATAAGAGCTGGGTCCCAATGGTCCATCGTCCCTCTGATATCGTTAGTCCAGGTCTGGAACTTGGAATTGAAGAGAACTCACCTGTAGTGCATACACAATGTGAGGGGTACGCCTTGTTTAGCACCGAAGCGCCTGTAGGCGAACTTGATGCCATCTACAGTGATGAACTGATCTTGAGCTGTTTCATACGTCGACATTTTGTAGATAATATGAGTCTGGTATTCCGATTTCTGAGTGTCAGCAATTTGGAAGCTGCTGTATAAGTTCAATCAAGATGCCGAGGTCCATCGGCTTTGGCGTCAGGTGATCCATAGTCTGGGGAACCTGGTCAACGTTATGAATACATTCCTGATTGGGAAGTTGCACCAAGTCTCAGTGGACGGGAAGAATACCTAGAGTTGACTTGATGATGCTCTTGGGCGATTTCAATGTGACTCCAAGAGGAAACATAGACGATCACATTAACCCAGTATTAAATAAATAGAGTTCTTTACAACTTTTGAATGACATGACGCTTGATGCACAGCCTTTGTAGAGTTATCCAGCGATTCCGTATCTCGTTGCTACTCGCTTGATGGTAGAAACCTTGCATTTGGACGAGTTTTACTACGGTCGATTCTCACGAGAATTCAACTGAGACCAAGGGCTTGTTTTACATTGTCAAAAACTTACAAGAGAATGGCTACATCTCAAGGCATAAGCCATCATGCTCGACGGAGCTAACATACCCTAGATCTCAGGGATGAAAGTCACTCAGTGCAACGGTCACAAAGTGGTTCATGCTCTCAACAAATCTACCGGTAGTACCTTCAGCGAACAAGCACTCGACCTGGCGCTGCTTGTAATGATCAACAGCAGGATACGTACATATAGTCTGCAAAGGCTGTGTTGTGGAGGGAGTCAAGTGCCCTCAATGTGAGATCCGTGAATGTGTCGAATGCGGGGGCGTCGCTCGAGGCGTTTCCCGATGTTCCACACGCTACTACTAGTACTACAAGGACAAAGAAAAGAATGGCTGCATGGTACCAGTAAGTTGGCGAGTTTGCTACGGAAAGATTTGCCGCTCTTGCGAACGCCAGATCAGTGGTCTAAATCTACTAACTTGTGTTGGAAAAGGGTGCAACGCAGAATTTATTGACTGTCTCCTCCGCTTCAAGCTGTTCCGCCGCTTTCAAGGTTGGAGTCGCCGAGCGAAGCTCGTCCAGACACGAAGTTCTCGTATACAGGACTGAGAGCCACTGAGTGCATGTCGCTTCCGTAGTAGAAGAGAACTCTGCCGTTTTGGTGGAAACTGCCATCAGCCTGTTCAAAGAACCAGGTCAAGTTCTCATCTCTCTCACTAACAGCCCAAGCCAGAGCAGGGTAATCCTTCTTGATACCAGTGAAGATATTCTCCATCGTACCGTTAAGCCAGCCAGACTTGGTAGTAGACAGACTCGTCAGTATAGCCGTACCTTGGTCCTGAGGCATGACGATAGCCATGCAATGCATAGCATCATCATAGTAGGCAGTGAAGTTCTTCTCTGTTAGTATGCTGGCGAATTGATCCACGATAGCCGCAATATCAAGACTGTCGGAGCTGCTGTTTGACGTAGCCTCGAGCTTCTTGATATCTTGAAGTTCCTTGATCGAGGAAGTCTTTTGAATGCGATTGCCCAAGCGGATGAGTGTACCAGCGCCAGAGTCAGTAAACAGTTCCTTCTGAAGGTTGCCAGGGTGGATGATAGCCACGCTAGAGCTTCGGGGAAGATCCTTGAGAAGAGCCTGCATCTCCCGAATTTTAAGACGAGTGCCGTAACGGCACCAGGGCTGAGCCATGAGGTATTCAAACTCATCATCAAGATTGATCTGCGAGATCATCTTCCCCTCGCCATTAAAAAGGCCTCCCTTTTCTGAGAGGTAGATAACCTTTAAGGGCTTAAGCGCACGAGCAAGTTCAGCAGCCGCAACGTCTGCATTGACATTTAAGAGGTGACCATCATCCCCTTCAGCCATTGAAGTCATGATCGGTATGTATCCTGCTGATATACTGCTCTCAATAGCTTCCTTCCGAACCTCAGTGATCTTGCCAACATACTGCCACTTCTCCTTGTCCAGGTACGTTGCTCCAAAAGCTCCCTGTATAGCTCGTGTTGCGACACCAAATGAGTCTAAGCGTTTGATGAGTCGTAAGTTTTCTTCTAGAAAAAGCTTACGCGCAACAGTGAGGGTTTTGGCATCAGTCACTCTGATTCCATCTTCAAATTGAGGAACCACCCCCTCAGCTTCTAAGAGGGAATTCAGCTGCGGACCTCCGCCATGGACAATGACTGGGTATAGCCCAAGCTCATAGAGTAGTAGTATACTGCCACAGAACTCGTCTAGGTGGTCCTGAAGAATGGCGCCGCCGACCTTGATGACTGCAAAATGTTGGGAGGTAAGCGTGAAAACCTTGAGGTACGCTGCTGTCTCGCGCTTGCTGCCAATATTGCTGATAGTCTGGGCCACAATCTCACGGGCCCGATCTCTGTTGAGTAAGGAAGCGGCGGCGAGGGCATGAGTTGTTGAGAGAGCCCGGTTGAGGCATCGGATTGAGGTCAGAGCGGGCGCGGACACACGAGTGAGAGTTCGGGAAGTAGCAGCGCGGACGCTGGCTCTAAGGACAACAGCAGCAGCTGGAAGCATTTCGAAATTGTCTCCTGTCTGCAGCAGGTTAGGGTCGTGGGAGGTGCAATCAATGCAATGCAGAAGTTATTGTGGTTGTAGTTGACTCATGAGGTAGAAGTTTTGGGTTCAGATTGATGCCCTGCCCCTCCCGTCTTCGGAGGACCAAGTAGCACCAACATGTGTCAGTAAATGGACAAGGTTCGCAGCCAAGGTACAGGCCCCAAGAGCTCCAAACGTTAAATGATATACTTATCTCAATGGCTAATCTGTTTGGATCAGCGGGATCATGTCCATCTAAATACCCTCTTGTCTTTGAGAACATCCAATTGTAAGTCTTATTCCTACTTCCGCCATGTTTATGGCAGAATTTTACATTTGGAGCCAGTATCAAGTCATATACTTGGACAACGCCCTCTTCATCATAACCCCCTCTCACTACAGCAGGCTAAGCCTGTTTAGGAAAAAGTGTCTTCCGTAGTATAGTGGTCAGTATGCAAGCCACGCTTGAGACCCGGGTTCAATTCCCGGCGGGAGAGATCCAGCCACCTGCGATACGCAGGTTTCATTTTCTGTATTTTCCTCATCATCCATTACACCAGATCACTGTCTTTTTGCCATCAATAATACCTTACTATGAATACACTCGGTGATGATACTAGAAGTAAAAGATAAGCCACCACTAAATGCCGGGTATCGACGAGTAGTATAAATAAGCGAAATCATCACCCTCCTCAACACATACAGATACTATGACACTTGGGTTGCTGCGCGCCCCAATCCAACTGCTACAATACCATGGTCCGCCAAGCAACAATGCACCACCACCTGTACCCTTTGAGAAAAAATAAAAAAAGAAGTTCTTCCATATCATGACATACATACATGTAAAGCATCTATCTCCATTATCGTGCAAACACCTTGACCACGCCGTCGCCGCCAGCGCTGACTACCCATTTACCGTCTTGACTCCATACGCAGGCGCAGATGCCTTCGCCACGCATCACGCGGTGACTTGTCACTTCTTGCGTGCAGGTGCGCTTCTCGAGACTCCAGAAGCGGAGGGAGGCGTCGTGACCGGCGCTGACGAGTTCACGACCGTCGGGGCTAAGGGAAAGACTGGAGATGGCGTCGGGGTGGGCAATCATGTTATATGTACATTGGCCTGGAGAACAATTAGTCTTTGCAAGTATTCGTGATATGTGAACCTTACCGCTGTTGGCATCGAAGAACCGGATAAAGCGGTCTTCATGGCCAGAAATGATAGTTCCCTCGACACCTGAACCAGCCATGGATCGTCCACCTCCAGTAGCACCTGGGCTGGCATCTTCCTCCCCTATGCTACCGCTGTGGATCTGGTTAGCCTGATCGAGACCGATTGTCGTAGCCACAACGGCATTAACGCTGGTCTTGTTTGACTGATCATATGTTTCAAGGCTGTCCATATTGCCGATCTGTTCACCGGTGCGGGTGTCATAAACGATGATGGCGGCATCTGAGTACGAGACAACGAACGACTCTCCAGTGGTACCCAGAGGTGTGATGCAAGTCGGACTGGCGGTGGATCCGTCAGACCTCGAGATGTTGTGTACAAGGGTATGGTTGAAGGGCGAGTTGGAGGCGATGGTAGGTTGGGGAGTATTGGAGAATCCACTGCCGGAGCTCATCGAGTTACCACGGACTCTGCCTCCGCGGCCGGTCATGGCTCGGTTTGTTCCAGGTTGTGGTGAGCTCAGCTGAGGAGGTGCGCTCACTGACCACAAACGAACACTGCCGTCTGCAGCACCCGAAACAACCAAGATACGATCCGTGCTACCGTAAGGACTTGAGCTTCCGAATATTTGACCAAGAGTTGCTGGTAGAACACAGATAGCCCAGACTGCATCGGTATGTCCTTCAAGAGTCGCCTTAGGATCGACTCTTCCACGCTCCCAAACTCGAATGGTCGCATCTTGGCCGCCGGAGAATATCCAGCCGTCACCTTGTGCGCGACCTCCAGTTGAGAAATTCGGCGAGGGTGACCACGATGTCAAACACAGAATTGCTCCTGAGTGACCACGGTGTGTAAAGTTGGCTGTGACATCAAGGTCTGACGCTGTGTGCGCAAGACCTCCTGGATGACCATCTAATCGAGGGATATGGAAGCGCTTGATCATACCGTCGTCTCCTCCAGTACAGATTTCTGGCTCGCCGGGGCTACCGCCTCCAGAGAATATGATTGTGCGAACAGTATCGAGGTGGCCTCGGAGTCCAAATCTGAGCTTGAAATTACCACTCTCAGCTTTTTGGGCAGCCAAGGCTAGCTCATGATCGGCACTTCGTCTTCTAGACATGGAGCCTTTTCGTCGGTGGGAGCTATCTCGTCGGCTCGGCGACTTGGGGAGGTTATCAGCGGTAGGGAAAGCATCGGTATCAGGGCGGTTAGGTTGTGAATTGGGCTGAGAGTTTCCAGGTTCAGGGAATGTGCCCTCAGGGAACTCCCATCCATCATTCTCAGATTGTGCAGAGTGTTTCTCCCTAAGTTCAGCAGAATCATCCATCCCGCCCAAAACCTCTGCGGCATGGTTTGCCTGTGGCATGTGATCCTCAACCGGTCGGGATGTTACTGACACGGGCGCAGGCCAGTCATTAGAGTTTTGATACATGACGGGTGGATGCTCGGATCGCACCATTGGCTGAGGCTGGTGTTCTTGCTTCTGGCTAAAGTGTTGCTGCTGGTTTTGACCATGAGGCGCATGGTTCTGCTGAGATATCCTCGAGTTCATTTCTTGAGAGTGATTCTGAGCGTTTCGTGTAGGTAGCTGGAATTGCTGCGGGGGAGCTGGCATGCCAAACGCCTCGACTTCTCGCAGATCCTCCATGATCGGTAACGGGGGAGATTCTCGAGGTGGTTGCGGGTTTGCGGGGGTAATCATAAGGTACATAAATTCGGATTGGCATTGATCAAGAAAGGTCTGAAGATCTTGTCGTTGAGCTTCCTCATCACCTCGGTCGAGCTTCTCATAGTTAACGCCATCGACACCGGGCACAGGCATATCCTCCAAGGTAACTGTAATAATGTTAGTATGGAAAGTCGACACAAAGGGGCATTGCTCACATCTAAGCTTCTCTTGTATCTTAGTAGCCCGGTCATTCTTAGCCGCCGTCTCTGCATCCACTGCTTCCTGACCCTGAAGCTGAGCCGTCTGCTCCTTAACTTTTCGCTCCAGCATAGTCACGTATTTCCTCAGCACGCGCTGAGTAGCATCGGCCCTCCGCGCCTGACCCTCGAGGTTGGCGATGCGGCCCTTCATCTCCTGCTTCTCAATCTCCCACGAGTTCCTATCGCGCTCATGTCTGTGCCATTCCGTCTGCAGGAATCGCATGACGCCCTGGAGGGTGTACTCGGTGGCCTGGGGGATGTTGGAGCCATTGCCCTGCATCATAGGTCCCATCTCCAGGCCGCCCACGCCGTTGCCAGCATTAGGGCCCATCGCGGCGCGCCTCTCTCAATTGGGCGGGTGCATGGAGCTTCGAGTCGGTTTGGGAGAGATGGCGATGGAGGCGAGCAAGTGCCGGTTTCGAGGTCGGACAGGCTCGGTGCGGTTGATGGAGTGTGATGTGATGTGATCAGATGTGACGAGGCCAGATGTTGGAACTTGGAAGCTCCTGCGCGAAAGATACAACGAGCCTTGGCACGTGTTGTCGTCTCGGTCAAGATTCGGTCCTGGTCTATCTGAATCGACGTTGAATCGTGATATAGTGGCTTGCTCTCTGTCGATAGAAAGTCAAAATTTGAGCATCGGGTCGTGTGCTGCTAAGAAACCAAGCTTGCCAATCTTGGTCGGGTACTTTGAGGTCGGGTGCATCTGTCTGTTGTGCTGTCCTGTGTGGTGCCCTGTACCTCCGCGCTGCTAGTTGGTGCTATCCTCTGTATCGACGCTTTGCCGCTGAGATTTTGGCCAATCAGCGCTGAACAAGCCTGACTTGGAAATGGATGTGAGGCTGTCAGGCATCAACTTGGAACCCCTGGCTAAGGGTGCGGATCACCGATACAGGGACCGATAATCAACAGGGAAGAATTTCAGCTCCTAACAAAGCAAATTTGATGACAAACAACGCCTTTGTTTGGGTCTTGTTTTAGTGCTGGTTGTCTGAAAGTCAAACATGGAGGGAGTGCTTAATTGAATCCAACACCGTGGAACCTTACAGCGAAAGGTGAATCGGTTTACCAACACCACTTTACTCCTGAATCAGGCTCTACTTTGGTATACCAATCACGGGAAAGATAACTTATTTCTATGCCTGATCGCCCTCGAGCCTGGTTAGGCCTGTCGCGTTGCTTTAAATCTCTCAACTCCAAACTCCAAACCCAGGCCTCAAATAATAATGTTAAGGCATCAAAACTCTAGCTCCTCAACTTCCATACCACAATCAACACACGTCTTGACCGTCATACCATCCTCATTCTCAACCGTTCTTCCCCATTCATGAACATGCCGCCCACCTCCTATTGCATCACCAAACTTGCTCGCACCAGACTTGCTCAAATTGCCAGCCTGTCTGCGAAAAGCGTCCGTTCTTGTCTTTTTCTTTAGATCAAGTAGCTTCTCCTTGAACTTGGCTTCCTTGCGAGCCTTCTTTTGTGTCTCTCGTCGCTCATACTCTGCATCTAAAGCTTCTGATGACCCCCACTTCGTCTTGATCGCGTATTCTTCCACTTGACATCGAAGGAATAGCATCATGTCGTGCCAGTGGGATTTGTGAGGGTTTGGCTTTGAGAGATGTGGTAGCAACTCTGGATCTCGTAGCTCGGCTATTTTATATTAGCGATGGCAGTCTGAGAACTTGCATGGAACAACTCACGGTCTGTAAGCAGATAATCCTCCTTGCACTCAGTCTTGGTTAACAACGAGTACTTTTCCGGATATTTCTCCTTGCACTTGTTGCAAACGCAGATATGGAAGACTTCTTCCCAGACAAAGTCAATCTCCAAGCTCTTGCAATCCTGGCACTTCTTTCTTGTCTCGTCGTCCGCAAGGACACTCAGCCCAGGCTCAAAAGGACCTGCCTTTAGCCTCTTCAGGTTCCGTATCAGCTGTAATCTCTCCCACTCTTGAACGCTCATGTGCTTCGGTCGCTGGTCATCCTCGGACTGTCCAGGCTTCTTGCCACCCAGAGCATAGTTATGCGGATCATCTTCCGTTGATAAGAAACCACCCTTCGTATCTGTCATGGCGCTCATGTTGTAATCGACGAACTTTGTGAACTTGCGCGCCGGCCGCAACGCCTCCTCATCGCCTTTGTTACGTCCATCTCGATTTGTTCCATTAGAAGCATCTGCTGTAGAGATGGAGCTGTATGGTCGCTTTCCGTCGGCAGTTTTAGAGATGTAAACGTCTTTTGTTGGCACAAAGCCTCCAGAGCTCTTTGGTATTTCGGGTGCGGTGCCGGTCGCTCGTTGTTCGGCTTCACGCTGATCTCGGATCGCCTTTGCGCGGAGTCTGTTCTCTTCCTAGATACAGGTGAGAATCTCCAGAGAATAGATGTATTCACTGCAGGGCAATACGTACTATGCGCTTCGTTGCTTCTGGGGTTGGCGGAGTGATTGTGGGTGCAGGCTTTGTTGCCCGAGGTGGTGTAGATGGCCGTTCCATGATGAACAATCGGAGCGGAGATGAGATCCGAAAGAACAATGCGGCAACAGAGACAGCCGGTTTCGTCACAAAATCGCAATACAAGTGGAAAGAGAGAGTTTAGAGAGAAAAGAGCCAATGCAGATGCCAAAAGAGAAGTTTGACTCAGGGTCCTCGATGACGGCGATGGGTGGCGAAGGGGCGGATTGTCGCGATCTAGAACTGAATTATGTCACCAATTTACACGAGAAAACGTGACTACAGCCTACGCAAACATTCGACAGTCACCAAAATATACATGGCTTTGGAGGTCATAATCCTCAAGTTCTCGTAATAATCTTCTTGCTTTTCTACATTAGATATCATTTCAAGAAATTACTCAACATGTTCCAATCCCTTAATTTTGGCTTTCGCCATAAGCAAATACTTTTGCGAGCCATGACACCTGTATTATAGTACAACCAAGGTCTATTACAACCCTAGCTTACGATCCGTGCTATCCTCTAAAGCCCGAAATTCGTTTCAGGAGTTCTAGCTTACTCCTCCTTGGCACCACCACGGCCAGCGCGCTCAGCAGCCTCAACTGCCTTCTTGTCGCTCTGGGCGGGGCCACCCTGCATGGCGCTCATGAAGCCCTGGGGCTGCTTGAAGGGACGCTTGAGGTCACCGGCGGCGGGCTGGCCAAGTACGTGGATCTTGACCATGTTGTTCTCGAAGGCGCTCTTGAGAGGGATGATGCTCTGGATGAGAAGAGGGTTGGTGTACTTCATGTAGATGTGCATGAAGGCCATCATGGCAATACCCATAGCCTGGCCACGGAAAGCGGTGCGGATCTGCTGGTTGTCGTAGGCGTGGACGGTGGTGGTGACAAGCTTGCCCTCCTCAGTGGAGCCCATGGGAGCGGGCTCGACATACTTGAGGGTTGTGAGGTCTGGGAAAGCTCATGTTAGTATTGCGATGCTGAAAATTGCCTCAGAAGTAAAGTTATCGTACCCTTCTTCTTGTTGATCTTCAGCTGAGTGTAGAAGTAGAGAGCAGCAATGATGACGTTGCTAGCAAGGTAGACAGCGCGGACGACGTTGAGCACAAAAGGATCGTCGAAGGGAACACGCTTCGACACCTGCATCATACCCAAGATGATGATCAGGTTGGTGCTATCGCAAATGTCAGCGTTTTCTTCGTTGCGCCACCAGATAGATAATCTGCGCGAAAGCTGTCGCGTGGAGAAGGACTTACATCTGAGGGGAGAGAGCCATCTTGATTAATGAGCTGAAGAGACCGGTAAGGATTGGAGAGAAGAAGCAAGGAAAGAGAAAATGGCAAGGCCAAAAGGATTTGGGGGTTGATGGGAATAGAGTATGAAGATGGTTGCAAAGATTAGAGTGCGGGATGAAATGGAATGGACATGTCTTTGCTGGCCTTTTGGAGAGTGGCCTCCACCTGTGGCTTTTGCCGCACCCTTAGCCCCCTTTGGCCACTGTGGGGAAGCTACCCGCAAACAGGATGAGACAATACTATTGGCTTATCTTGGATTTTAGGGGACTTTATCTCTGCGTGTGCCCCTAATTTCCATATGTCGGCCTCCGTTGCATCCCCGAGCCTCATCGCGCCATTCATTCTTCCAACTTCCCATTGCTTCCATTTAGGATTTGGTTTAATCAAACAAAAATCGACCTGCCATCTTGGGACCCGCGTGAACGTGAAAGAACCCGTTTCTATTTTCTCTCAAAAGGCCTAGTTGCCCAGGCCTGAACAGCCTCAGCACAAATATGACCTTGCGGAAGCCCGGAAGCTGTGTAACTGAGCCCTTTGACTGTTTTCTTTGATGAAAGCGGAACGACTCGATGAGTTCTGCAGAACAACCATGGACGTATCTTTGAACATTGTTCGAGTGGACATTATGTTGAAAGATGGGGATGATGGACAAAGAGTACTTGCAGTTCTCAATGCGAATTGAACAAAGGAGAGTCGATTTTCTCGATCATTGTTCAGTCGAACCTATGTTCACCTCCAAGGTTGAGCCTATGGGCTGGCCTTGAAGGCCATCGTGATGGGCTCATTAATGGACTCTGTATTTCTTTAAATTCCCAATGTCCTCTCACCAAGCTCTTCCACACCCACAGACTCAGTCTTTCACGCAAATCACAGAGCCAATTCACCTCAAACCAAACCGTGACTTAAACCAGGTCTGTATACCGAACCAAAGCCCAACATGTCATACTCATCACAACGTTACGATCTTGACGCTGCGGCAGCTAGGAGGCGAAGCTCCGTCTATTCGAACCAGAGTGCTTACAGTGACTATGATCGGCGTCGCAGCAGCAGGTCCTCAAGCAGTCGTGATTCTCACTCGTACTCACGTAGGTCTGGCGAATCCGAAGTGCCTTACCATGTGAGGCGGGAACAGCATCATCAGCATCATCAGCATCATTCCAGACGAGATGAGAACCTGCGCCCGAGGCGGGGCTCAGCTTCTTCCTCAGTATCGGACGACGATTACTCCCATTTGAACAGAGAGCGCCGTGCGAGCAATGACCGACGACGCTCTCGCTCTGACAGAGGGCGGGATCGTTCGCCACAGGAGGAGATCAACACAACGCTCAACAGTGGTCGGGCGCCGATAATCAAGCGAGGGTCAACCTATGGTACTTACATCGTGCCCCTCAACATGCAAGGACGCTATCAAACTTCGGACCCCACGAAATGCACTTGCAGATGTTGCCCCCATCCGACAGGTATCTCCCATAGCCACGATAACAATAGACATATGTCCGGCGACGTGCATACTACCAGTCAACGCCGTTCGCATCCGCCCCACAGATATAACCGCAATGGCAGGCCTGTCTTTGAGGTATATGACAACACAAGGAATGGAATGCGAAACGAAAACAGTTTTTCGTTTACCATTTCAGTTAACCCCCGAGCATCATGTGACCGCATCGTGGGCTTCTTGGCACCCGACAGGCGGTACGCCAAGGTTCTAGTGCACTGGAACAACGGGACGGTGCAGAGGCTCGACGGCAATGTCCCGATGGTTGATCTTCTAGAATACGCAGAATATCTCGAGATCAGGGAGGTAAAGCAGGTGCGCTGGGCAGCTTGACTACCGGCGTATCATGATGTCAAGAAGGATGTAGATCGGGTGAAGTGGGCAACCTCACAATTGGCGCGGGCGCCAAATGTCAAGATTGAGGGTGATAGACGAGAGATTTTGTGGAGATTGATGGTTGAAGGGTGAGCAAGCAGTAAGACACGGATGAATATGACGATAACTATGAGTGTAAGAGTAAGGTAGTTTTGGATAGAAAAGACACAAATATACGAGGAGATATATTCTGAGGCCTGCATCGTCAAGTCCCATGATACTAGAGTGATGAGGGGATTCTAAGAATGACAGCCTCAGCCTCCACAGTCTGCCTAAATTCGAACCATCACGCGTAAAACCCACCACTCATGTAACATGCCGTGCCGTACAAGGCTGATACTGGAGTATCATCATCATATCAATCTTGTATATTATCACTCACAACTGTTGTCCTGTCCAGTACGTAGCTCTGCCACCCCCATCACCGCTGATATCGACTCACCGTGCCCTCCCTGAAAAACCTCATGCAACCACTTTAAACCGTATTTTGTTGTAATTTCATCGTTATGTCTAAATACCTAACCTGGTGATCCACCTGATACAAAAAAGTCCGGCCAGAGGGGCAGTGAGTCAAGCCTCGGTGTCTTTATGGCACGATAATACCATATTATAGTCTCGATTGGGGTTAATGTTATGACGTTCAAGGGTTCGCTTGTCGGTTCGCTGCCGACTGTGGAGGCTTTTGCCTAAAATTGCGGCGTTGCCTTACCTTTTTTCCCTACGGCCGGGACTAACCAACACCTACAACCAACAGACGGGCAATTGCTCAGTTGGAGCGTTTTACATCATATGTTGTAGATCGAAGGATGCAAGGCACCCGGCAGACAGCAAAAAGTGATTCTGACTGGCATTGGATTGTGGGAAAAGACGAATACATAGCCTTGAACGTGGCAATCGATAAGCGCCCAATGAAAGGAATTGGGGGCCCTGCATGCAGTGCTACACTATTCATACTATCAATATATACAGACTGGACTCTAGAACTCTTGTTTCCAGGGCAGACGCAGACACAGCCACACAGAGTTTGAGCATCGTCGCATACATGTTTCTCTTATTCGACGGATAATGCTCGTAGGAATTCCTCCAGCCTTCTTAGCCTCCTCCTCCAGGCACAGGTGGAGTTGGACCACTCATATCGCAGGGATCTCACCAGTTTCCACCTGAACTCGACCGGGTCCATCACTTAGACTACCTACATGCATTACATAACCTTACACGAGAGCCAAACCGCCAAAAAGAACGCTACGGAGACTAAATAACTCAGTGAAATAAGGCAGCCTAGATTCTAAAATAGAGGAACAACGTAATCAACGCACTCAAAAGAATACGTCACCTATGCTCAAAAACTCGCTCCTGAAGGAGCCGGCATGACTAGTGCGGTGTGTGGTCGTGTTGTGCAAGGGACACCACTTAGACGGAGACCCGGAGCATCTTATAGATCGGAGACAGGGGTGCGACTCGACCAACTGCGATTTACCTAAACCAAACCGACCCAAAAGGTATCACATCCCATGGACGGGAGCCTGGCAGTGCGGCTCGGCACGATACCTCATGCCCACTGTGGAAAATGGGGTCCGTGATAATGGGTTCGCTCACTACAACACTCTGTTGGCTTGGGATTGGACTGGATTGGATAGAGTCCCGTTGTTGCCTATAAGACCTCTACCTTGTCCACGGACGCTCTTATACCAGACAGATGCCTCGGGGTTTAAAAACGCCACGAGATGCTTTCCATTCAGGCAGAAAATAAAGATCAAGACACACAAGTTCCATCCAAGCATATCTACACTTGAGCCGATATACAGAATTCAGTTGCCTATTACCACCTCTCTTATCCCCTTTCTCTTCTCACCAATCGTTCTATGGGAAACCTAGGACTCCTTCACTTATACCAGTCCGTTATCAGAAATAGCAATAGCCATGTTTGGTACTTGGAAGTACGATCCTGAGACGGATGAGGTCCAGAGCGTTCGCAATGGCTTCGACCCTGTCACGGCCCGCTCCAGTTCCCACCAGGCTTGCGATCGCTGCCACGAGAAGAAGGTATGTCTGCAGAAGCATTGGCTAGGCTTCCTAATGCCAAGATCTTTCCTCGCCCTTTTCGCTTAGAGCTTATTTGCTGACGATGTCCTGTATAGCTCAAGTGCAGTGGAGACAAGAATGGCTGCGAACGATGTCGGAGCAACAATCTTCGCTGCGAGTACACACGCTCCGGCTCCAAGTCTTCCAAGAAGAAGAGCAGTCCTCGCAAGTCCAACGACGGCGACAGTCCATCGAGCTCAAGCTCCCGACGAGGGGGCAGTTCCTCCAAGCGGTCTAGCAAGCATCACGGACACTCGTCTCGCATAGTCACCTCGGGAGATGAAGCAGGGGGTGTTCTGAGCCAGTTCGACTTCTCACAGCTCAGCCCTGAAGACGGCTTCGATCTCAACTTGCTCTCGAGTGCTGACCAGAGCGCTGGAGGCTATGCCACGGCTGGACCCTCGGGAGACCAGTACAGCATGCAAGGCTATGACACAAACTACCAGCAGTGGGATGCATCAGGGTACTCGCAGGGCTACTCGAATGAAGCCTGGGGCGGCGAGTATGGCCAGAGTGCTTACACCCAGGATCCGCGATACTATCCCAGCGGACGCTAGTCCTAGGGCAAGGCTGACTCGGGAATATCTTAACGACATCATGACGGAAAGTGTATGATTAAACCTCTTTTTTTTTCACTTCTCTTTATACCCCGTTTTAATCCTGATCTTTTTCTTTTCTCTCTTTTGTTAGAAGCATTGTTTAGCAAACCAATTTCATGTTTATTACACTTACATAGAACACAAGGCTTGGACGGACCTTCATTCCTTCTGATGGCAAGGCGCACACAAGCTATGAATATCGAATGTTTTCTGATCTCTGATGTACGATATGACCTACCTGTTTCGGGTGATTATTACTGTGGCGGAGCGCAAGCGCTAGAGCCCAAACCGAAACGTCTCGGCCCCAGAAGCTAAAGGGAATAAGAATAATAATAGAAATCGCGAACCGGAAACAACATTTATGCACGGGGCAAAAGATGACTTGTCCGCTGCATTGCATGCTGACTCTCCCTCGTGTTGCTCGTGTTGTTGGAGGAGACATGTGACCTTTGAGTTCCAGGTAGAAGTTGGAGTTGAAATGCCTTAGTCATCATGCACGACGTCACAAATTGACCGGGGTAGCAAAAGAGCTCCCAAAGCTTTTCGCATCACGACTCTAAGCTCATCGCTAAGCGCCAATTGCAACAGTTGCATTTCTTACTTACATATAATTCGCAAAAATGGCGAATGAGGATCCAGTGACAGCGGTTAAATCAAAGTCTGTTTTTGACTATCTCAATGATTGGGGCAGTAAGTCACTCACTCACTCCCTCACCCTTACCATTTCACACTTTTTTCCCAGTATCAGTGCAAATACCCTTGTGACTCAAGAAAAACAAGTTGTAAACTGACAGCAAGAAAACCAGCTGCATCTCTCCCTCCATCTCTTCTAGCAACCCTCATCACCGCTCTTCACGCTCGGCCCCCATCCCTCCCCCTCTTCATCTTCACACCTCCGCTGCTGTTCTCGTCCTACCTCAACCTATCCGGCTATCAAACCGGCAGTGCTGGTCTAACCGCTGCCTGGTCGGGTCTCTACGTGCTGTTGGCTCTGCGACGACGTCAGCCTTTCCGTGGACGCTTCTCGGTCCGAGGGGTCGTGCGTGGCACGGCCATTGGGTTGGGGGCCGCGAACTGCGTTGCTGGCGGTTGGGTCTATGCCAATGGCGATTTTGAGAAGGATGAGAAGGCCAGAGTGGACAGAAACCGATGGGGGAACTAGGGTTTGAGTTGTGTTGGCTGTATGATAGGTGTTGTACGATATGTTTGTTGTATGTCAGCGCGGATTGAGATTATAGGAGCCATTGGTCCGGCAGTTGGGTGTGTTGGTTATGAATGAAGATGCATATGCGTCACGAAAATGAACATCTGTCTATCAATTTCACATGGCCAGGATAACAAAATAGCGCCAACAAACCTCACAATACTGTAACCTTTCGTCGTGACTCACAAGTCATCGCCCATATCTCTGAGACAAAGCAAATTTCTACGTAACTATCTTCTCATAGTAGAAACTACCGGTCATGAAGTTGCAATCCTTCAAGACGGGGTCAGATCATAAAGCATACACGAATGTCGACAGGCATCGGGAACGAGGGGGAACGAGGGGGAACGAGGGGGAACGAGCTTACCATCAACAATTGGTCGCAATACGAGACGGCGAGGCAGATTTACAAAAACTGAAGCGACCCTGACATACATGATAAGCCCATCATCTAGGATATGCAGAATGTTCCTTTTATAAGTTAGAGTGGTAATTGACTCTATTCGCATGTTGCTGTTGTGGCTGACACATGTTGCAGTGACATCCAAATATAGCATCACCAGCCTCAATCCTACCCAGTGTGTTAGTCATGCTGTCCAGAGGATCAGATGAGTCAGAACGGTATATATTGAAGGGGTGCGATGCTTTGCTATCGCGCATGGGACTTGAAATGATAACTTAGGCTTCCTTAAACTTTACGATGAGTGATACCTTAAACTTTAGCCCAGGGCATAAACTCAAGCTTACAGAGGAGGATTGTCAGCATCGCACGTATTGGGACTCATAAGTGATAGCACTTTTTTCTTCTGCTATTTTACCCAACGCCCTGCTATCCAGGTATCATCAGTAGGTATCTATTAATACAGTTCAAACCCTGTATTCCAATACGCCTTTTGCTTCTCCTATCGCATCAACAGGCAAACTCGTGCCTACTGTCGAAAAAAGGGAAATCTCCAGCCCAAAGTTTAGCATTGAGTGCATCCCCATCTCTTTAGAATAAAACGCCAGTCCGGAAGACATTCTCAGCCCTTGATTCGTCTCCCAAAACCCATACGGCCCTTGCCGTCAAATGCATAGTAAGTCATGAATAGAAAAAACCTCGACACATCTGGTTTTCGAGTGGTAAATATGAAATCCTTCTCTTGGTGGCTCAGACACGTCGTCGTCGTCGGTGTCTGCCGAATCGAGGTTGTTATAAGTAAAAGGAAAAGTATTGGTTGTACATGTGTAGTTTGTGAAAAGAGCTTTTTCGTGTTCGATTCAACTTTTCGAGGGATGAGATGATCAAAGTTTTGTTACGATGTCATTATCGGCCGTCGCCGACTGGCCATGGTCAGAGAAGTAGATGGTCAGGTCTTGTCGCTGTGCTGAGTTTTGATCCTGACATGAAGAACAGCAGCAAGACAAAGACTGTGAGGAAGACGGCTCGAAAAAATGTGCGAGGTTGAAACCGACTGCGATTTTTGTAGACGTCTTTTGTCATGTTGGGAATGGGATTCAATCTTCCCAAACTTGAGACCTGAAAGTCATCAAGATAGTTGACATCGCACTCACGGGCCTTTGGCTCGGCGTAGCTCTTGTACTCTGCGACGACGCTCTCGGCGTCCCAGCCGGCGATTTTTCGGACAACTCCGACAACGCATCCAGTTCGGTGCTTTCCGTGATTGCAGTGAATCAACAGAGGGTAATTTGACTTGTCGAGGACGATACTGAGGATAGCCTTCATTGTGCCCAGGGGAATGGCCTCCTTCTTTGTGCCCTTCATGTTGAAGACGACTTGTCGAATACCTTCACTCTGGACGAATGTCTCGAGATCGTGATCAAGTTCATCCTTCTTGACAAGCGTGCTACAACAGGTTAGCGGCGATGCCAAAAACGCATCATAATGGAGGCACTAACACAATGGTCTTGAGGCCCAGACCCTTGAGGTACTCAAAATCGTGAGACCTTGGAAAGCTACTTCGGTAAACGCCTGGAATGACAACGCCAAAATTGTGAGGCCGGCCATTGAAAGGCGCTGTGTAGTCGGTTGATTGTGATTGATATGCCGATGTTGAGGAGGCTTGACTTCGGTTAGAGATAGTTCATTGGGACTAGATTATCTAGTGCAACTTACCACTCGAATTACTAGTTCTTGAAGATGTTGATAGGGATGCTTCCATATTGACGGCGGAAAGGCTTCCAGATCGGCTGACATTTGCGGCATCGCGGCCATTGAAGAGGGCTTCCTCTACTTCTTGCATCGTTTCTTCTCTTGTAGAGCTTCGAGAGCCCTGTCTTGAACGGAATTGTGTGGCGCTGGGTATTTGTTGACCTTCTCTGGTATGCGTGGGCTCGTCCACGAAGAGTCGTGAACTGCGTTTCGAAGTCATATTGTCTAGGGTCATACAGTCTTGTTCTGATGCTCTAGGACTAAGTGGGATGACTTGGTGATGTCGCTGTGATAGTAACCGTGATGTAGATGACTGATAGATCGGAAGAAGGAAGTAGGTGGCAGATAGGTTGAAGAGTGAGGTTGTCGTGGGGGAAGGCGAGTTGAGTTGATCTTTGGAGGCGGGATAGACTTTTAAAATCGGAAGTTTGAAGTTGCAACGATAGGTCGAAAACGCAACCTATGTAGTTGCAAGTGCTCGCGCGTTGCAAGTATCGGCTACAAGATTGTGGAATTCATTTTGGCGACGATGAGCTGAACAAGCAACTTCATTCGAGTCTGGATATGGGTGGGAGGCACGAGATCAAGTATTCAAGCGTGGGGGGGTGAATCCTTGCTCTGAAGCAGGTCCCAGTCTCCAGATAATTTAGCTTGGGTCTTTGACAGGAGCTCGGTCAAGGAGAAGGAGAAAGGTTGGTGGTGATGAAAGGAAGAATGGGGCGAGGCGAGAGAGACCAAAAAAAGATGCCGCTGGGCTTGCTTTGAAAGACAAGGCAAGGCTGTCGTGGGTTCTTGTCTTGTCTTGTCTCGAACAAGGGTCCACCAACGGATGGATATGCAGTAAAATCCGACAATGCCAGGGACTGGGACTGGGACTGGGATTACTACTGTAATCTGCTGCTGCTGCCGGGCGGAGCGGAGAGGACTGACTGGTCTCACTGCTGAGAAAGCGAAAAAAGGGCGAGGAGTGACCGTAGTTAGTTGACCAACACACGACAGTAAGCAAGGATTGTCAGTGGGGAAAATCTGGTGGTGGTGATGATGGTTAAGTAGGAGTGACCTGGCCAAGATGGGGGCGACAGAATAACGACCAAACTTACAGAGTAAGTCTATGGGGGTGTAAGAAAGGAAAGGACTCTGGGACGATGACGGTATGTATGATTGGCTCTCCTCGTGCAGACTATACCCTAAGGGGAAACTCTATCGGCTGAGCTAAGAGGACCAGGTGTGTCGGAGGTAATTTATGGTGGCCCGCGACCAGACACGGAACAGCGAGTCCAGTTCACTTCAGGGCTCTGGTGCCTCCGTCACAAACTAAACTCCACTGACACTCACTGAGATGGAAGCGAGAGTGAAAAGTCCGCTCGGAGATACTGACTTGAATGACTTGACTTGACTCGCTGACTGTACAGTTGTTCCAAGATCCATTGATTAACAATCGACTAGTCATGACAACTCAAAGATCATCCTCTGATCAGAGACATTTGTCACTAGACCAAACCCGGGTCTTGGTTACATCGCAGACGTAGGCTGCACGAGTGTCTCGCATATCAATCAATCTCCATGGACCACAGCATGCATTTCTCTCTCACACTCGACACGTTTGCGTTTCAAGGTTGTGCAGTCTCCCCGCGTTACCAGAAACTCTGTCATGTCATCGCACATGGCATGCTTCTTTTGTGGCTCTTGGTATGTTTCTCTCGGTTGTTTTAATGCAAAAGTTTATACCCATAGCAGCCAACCTTTTAGCTACCTTACCTAGCACAGAAGCTTGGGGTGATTTGCCGAGGCGGGCTGTTTTCTCGGCCGTCGGCACGTAGCTTTCATCCCAAGGTTTACACATCCCACGTCCCGCATCACGATGGATGCATTTGATGTCGCATGCAAAAAGCAGCAAAGCATCGTGGAAATATTAGGCTGTATGTACACAAGAGGCCTAGAACGCGCACCTCGAAGCCCTCGAGCCACATGGTGTCTCCAAGCCACACCCACTCTCACCCTCTTTTGGGGAAGACGATGACGGAGACGCACGTCCTTTGTGCAAGGTATCCCCCTGGTCGGGGCGCATCTCCAGACGCCACAGCAACAGCTCGAAATATGATGACAGCATCAAGTAACGTTAACCCAACTTCATTATTTTATGCGTTATACAACAATACGTACGCAAATATCGCCTCTGTCTTTGTCTGTTTTACCCCAGGATCATCCACGCAGCGGAAGTCGGGAGAAGCGAAGATCAAACTTAGAGTTTCCTGCCTCAAAATGTAATGATATTCGTAGGCTACCGCGCGCAAGGCACATTTCTGCTGTAGATCAGTAAATGGTGTGCTGCTGTTGTTAAACGAGTGGATGTCCTCTAACAAAAGCTCATATGGAAACCAATAAGATTGTAGCATCTTGGACCCTTTTTAAACACAGACCGCCGCTCACCTTGGATCTGAACGCGCCGGTGCTCGTTTGATGCCAGCTAAAAACTAGGTCGGTGTGTTGATCGCTTCACCTATTGAGGGGTAAAACGACAACGCAGCATATTTTTGGCTTGTGATTTTCATTGAACAAAGACGTGTTGTGTTTTGAAACTTTGTGATATTATAAAAAAAGAAACCGTGTTGTGCGTGGTTATGGCGTTTAAGGTCTACGAGTGATGTCAGTCTTTGGAGGCGAGGCACAAGGCGCGGGTGAGACACGGCGTCGATCTGTCATGCTCGAGGTCAAACATCCACGTACAGTAGCACAAATACGTATACGTATATTCAATATGCATGTGTACATACCGCACCTGATATTCAGATCTTCACCTCATGAAACGTCTTGAAACCAACATCCAGACGTCGCAAAGAGACAAACGTCAAGCTGTAGCTTTTGGATTTCCCCACGGAGTGCAACCAATGATGCACAGCATAAGCCAGAGCTGTTTCTGGTAGAACTTGGCCCTCCAATGAGATACTGAGCAATTTATTTTGTCACCCTTGCTCAACACTTGTACCAAGCCAGCCCTGAACCATTGCCGCCACAGTGATCATCATCGTAGCTTGGCGGATTCGGCACAGTCGGGGGGGGGGGGGCCT
>JAAQPG010000500.1:0-37450 GCA_013186905.1 Fusarium udum
CACAATACCCGCCCACCCTCAGTCGCTGATCCCATCTCTTCCCCTTCCCATCACATCACATTCACCCATCCACCCATAGTCATAGCTCCCCCCATCCATCTTGGCAAACCCTCAGGTCGTCGGCGTAATAACCGCCGCCCCAGCCAAAGTGAGGGCCGAAGAGCGGAAATGAAGCATTCGCGGCAGTCTAAACCTCCATGGTGTGTTCTACGCTGCCCACCCCGCATTCTTGGCTCCATGATCCCAGCAGACAAGGTCCCCTTCATCGGGCTCTGACAGCATTTTTCCTTGGTCCGTTTGTCGTTGGGCCCGGATGAGCTTCCCTTACAGGTAACGACGATCTCGGACCACGTGAGGGTCGTGATCAAGATGGTGGGCTACAGGGGTTTTGTTTAGTCTCTGTTACATTACGATGGGGACTGTCAAAATGTTGGGACTTATAGGGCTCCAGGCGTTGGCAAAAAAAAAATAGGAGAGAAAAGAAAAAAAAAAGAATAATAGTCTGGTGACTCGTGTGAATCGTAAGAGTGGTTGGCCGATAACCAATAATTAGATGACAGTTCTGGTGTCACAGTGATGAGCAAACCAATTATAGTACAAACTACCAGATAAAACGTTACGATTTACCGCCCGAGCTATATCGAGTCGACTGACCAACCATCTTTCACAGAAACATTCACATCTATCACTTGCAGAGCCGATCAACGGAAGTATACCCCGAAACATGTTGCAACCTTCTCGGCTCAATTCAGTTCAGCCTTGACCGCTATCAAGTTTTCCATTGCGTGCAGCGTTTAACTCTACAAGTTGACAAGGTTTACTTTTTTTATCGACAAGGGGACCTTTTGTCAGGTGGGGTTTAATTATGTGTGGGAAAACCGGTTTAACTGATCTTGTTGCGCTGTGAGCANNATCTACGCTTTGTACAACAGATCTGGAGTGGTAGTCAAGTGCCGATATCTGGGGAACACGATACCTAACCCAGGAAGTGCAGTAATTGCGATAATATTGCATCGAGGTTAGTTACTCGATTAATTAAATGTAAATCTGGCATTTGTATCAGACGAAAGATATCTGAGTATGTTCGTATTTCTTTTGTTGTCAAAATATGGTATTGATTGAACATGAGATTACGGGTAGTACAGTATCACATGAAATGTCTCTGATTACTTGAATTATTTCACATCTTACATTTCAGCTGCATTATCAAGTCTTGACACCTACCTTTTTCATCACCTTTCACACCATCTCAATCCTCTTAATGCAAGGCGGGCCGGCATAAGCTGCATCTCTTGGACGCTAGTGTCATCATCATCACTTTCGATAGCTGAGGCCAGATGATAGCCATCTATGATAATAGCAATTGCATCTATAGACTTGTGATTAGATCTTCATATCTCTGTGTTTCTTTATCAGCATTGTCAATTGGTCTACCGCGTCAAACTGTCTCTTATCAATTCATTCATCGTGGTACCTCATAAATCTCAGTGATAGACATCTCCAATTCACAGCCTGCTTCTCCGCTTACTGCGTACCTGATGATCGGCACACACCAAAGAACATGCAGGCCACCACACTAGAAAATCCAAGCCGAGGAATAAGACCCAAGCCATAGCGCTCTGTGCCTGAAAAGAAGCCTGTGATTCTCAGTTCAGAATGCGGGGTTTCGAACTATCCGCACATCGTGATGGTGTTGACTAACGGTAGCTCCGGTGAATCCGAATCAGGAACTGCATCTGTCTATCGGAACTGAACCTCATCTTTCTAATTCGAGCCTTTCTCCGAAGTCAGGTGCGAATAGTTCGGAGCTTTCTGCATTGCTGGCCTTGCTGCAACACCGACGTCGACCACCGTCATCAGGCTGTGAGCCTTTGTCAAATTCCGAAATGTTCTGGAACTGGTCCTTCGTAAAAGTGCGTGATATTATTCCCCCTGGTTTAGACTTCAGCTGCAATATGCAAGTTCGGTACTCCGCCGAGATGTGAGAATGCAATATCATTTGTTTCTTTTGGTAGGTCTTTGTACAGATTTGTATCACGAGAGAGACTAAGGCATCTGCACCCAAGTCTCCGCTCTCTTCTCTGGTATCGTACACAATTCGCTCATGCTTCATTGACACATGCCCTCTAACCTCCTCATGCCACATTCACAGGCTTACTGAGCGATATGCCTTCGGCCCTTGATCTTTCTCCTGAGGAGAATCTTCCTCCCCGTCTTACTGCGCTTACGACATAGAAATCCATGTCTACGCTTCTGAACCAGCCTCGTATGTCCGTTCATGGTATTTCGGGGTCCGCAGCGAATCTGCATATCGCCGAGGGCAGGGTGTGCTGAGATGGCGCTCAAGGGAACAATATCGGCTGATGCGGCTGTCGAGGGGGTGAAGCTTGAGGGTAGAGCTGTTCGTCGGATAGCGCCGTTCATGGGAGTGAGCGATGGTCGGAGAGGGACGAGGGTTGTGAATGTCCTGATGGAATTAGTGATGGTTTGATAGAGACATGTGGATGAGCTTACCTGGGCGATTGAGCGAGAGGCTTGGCCAAGACTGGGCGCGCGAGGCGCGTGATAGAAGAGAACATCGTGTTCATTTTGGCAGAGCGCGCAGAATCGAGACTGCGACTTGTGATGTGGTGATGCAACGGCCGTCAAGTCGTTGGTGATGTAAATGTTGAAATTTTGAGCTTCAGTTGAAAGTGACGCCGCTGTTTCGAGGTGGGGCTGATTACCCTGTACCACCATTTTGCCCTCAATGGCTTCACTTGCTCCTTCCGTTCATCCTAATTTATCATCGACAAGTTTCTAAAATGATATCGACTTTGTTCAATTCATTATTAAGTTGTGTACTTGTCATGCACGAAAAATGAGTCATATCTCTTATCACTTCCATGTGGTGTTTGCAACCGCTTTCACTAACATCAGCTCAATCTTTTCGATAATCTATCCACAGCCATTGCGATGCTTTGCTACACGATGAAGTGGGTTAACCAAGAGCCGGTCAAGTTTATTCCGCCATTCTAGAGCCATCTCAAATTTTGTTTTATCCCCTAGCTCTCGATAAAGCACAATGGTGAATGGAAGATGAGGCCAACAATCACCTGAAAGGCAGTGACAACAACGCTAGACTTGGAGACATCTCGCTGGATTCAAGTTGAAGACGGCATGGTCAAATATGATTGGCTGTTCGAGCTGAACAACCGCCGTTGTTGGTTGTTGGTTGATGTGTTTCTCCTCCGACCATTATAACGACCCTTGGGATGCGTTGTTTCTGGGATCTTGTCACCTTGTTTATTGACGGCGCTTGCAAGTCACAGTGTCGTCAATCTCGGTCTTGATTGCGAGATTTGTCCCGGTACCAACATCTCCCTCAACAGTGAAGTTCTCGCACGACCGAGAGCAGCCTTGCTACCCGTCCTACCCCGGCCTGTCATAAATGCAACTCAAAACAACTGCCTTGCCATTTTCAAAACTGCAGGGAAATTGATCGATAAGATAAAACATTTCATCTTGCGAGCTGCCTCTTTGAGTTATCTCTTGCCTCTCTCAGCTATGCGCTCAACCCCTGCAGGTAGCTGACTGAGTGCTTGCAGCAACCAACAGCATATGCTAAAGCGGCCAATGAGATCAAATTTTGATGTTTCGAAACCTGCCGGTTGATTCCTTCTTGACCTTCACCTGAACTCTATGCTATCTTGAAACTATTTTGGTTCCTATCTTTGCTCTTATGCTGGTCGACAATGGTCTCATCACCTGCATCGAAGCCGATATGTCTCAATTGTTGGTTGAGAAGTCATCTCTAACATGCCAAGAAAGCTCTTTGCCCAAAACTGCTTCCCGAAATGTCTTGATGTGGCAATAGATATGCTCAAGCTGAATAAACCCTTGACTTTAAGAGAGGTGAGCCGATGGCCGGCGCGTAGTTGCATGAGAAGCCGGGGCGATGGCAGCAAAGCCCGTGGGCTTGTTTCAATCGACAGAAAAGATGGCTCGCGACGATGGGATAGTAAAGCCGTCCTGGAAGTTATAAATCTGCTCAAGTCCCGCCAACAGTCATAGAGGACAATCCATTTCAGCTTCAATTCCTATCAAGATACCCTTGTCTGAATCTTTCCTTTGTTATTTCATTTTTCATCTATTACTCTTATCAATTCATCATGGCTGGTCCTGTTGAAGTTCTCTCTATGCATCCCCACGCTCTTGATACTCCTCCCCGAACGCCTTACAAAGGTTTCGATAGCCTTAATTCCGGCAAGGAGAGTCCTAGAAAAGTGATTGGAAAGTTTCCAACCGATTCCAGTCTTGGAGACGTGTTTTATGACCCTTCTCCAACTTCAGTTTCTTCACCTCGACCTCGCGATGATTCCAATCAGGAGATCATGCCGGAAGATCCCTTTGATAGTCAGCACAACCGCATTCTGTTTGATGCAATTGATGCCCTGCAGTCTTTTGGCGCAGGTGACTTGAGCATTCCTCAGGTATGTAATCTTAGGGCTTTTGGACTCTGCAGTACTCACAAATGATAGCTCATTATTGTGGGAGGACAATCCTCTGGAAAGTCGTCTCTCCTGCAAAGCTTGACTGGAATTCCTTTCCCAGTCGACAGTGGCTGCTGCACTCGGTTCCCTACACGCATTGTCTCTCGTCGCACAGAACCAGACAGTGACGATTCATTCCGTATTACTGTTGATCCTGCTGAAGTTGATGTTCCTGGTTTGGATCCTGCATCTGACAATATCAAGAACTATGAGTGTAGCGGCAAGATTCTCACCAAGGAGAGATTTGCCAAGGTCATCGATGAGGTAAGTTACCATCCATCTTTGAGAGGCACGAACTGACAGTTGCAGATATCCTCAGAATTTATGGGCCTTCGGACTGGTCTAGGAGAAGACAGAAAGAACTTTGTAGCGGAAGTCCTCAAGATTGAGCTGTCAGGCCCCCACCGCTCCTATTTCAGTATTCTCGACCTTCCAGGCACATTTCAGAATGCTTCTGCCGTAAACGAAACAGATCAAGCCAAGGTAGAGGCCATGGTCAAGGAGTACATGAACAATCAAGATAATATCGTTATGTGAGTTAGCTTGGCATGATATTAGTGATCGAGCATACTAACAATTAAAGCTGCGTTATCGATGCACCTACAGACTTTGACCGACAGGAGATTTTGAGGCTGGCCAAGAAGCCCATCAAGCAAAACCGCTTCGTCGGCGTTTTCACAAAATGCGATATGGTGCAGCATGAGCCCGAGGCGACCAAGAGGGCAAGTTAACCACATATGCTCTATGAGCCATGCTAACATCGAGTCAGATTGTATCCATCGCAACTGGTAACTCTACTCATAGCCTCGGACGCCTAACTGGTGGCTGGTTTCTGGTTCGTAACCGAGCAGACAAAGATCCAGATTCTTTCGATCTCAGCGCCGCAGAGAAGAAACTATTTAGCAAGAGCCCCTGGAACTCTGTTTCTCAAAGCCGTCTGGGCTCAACTGCAGCCAAGTCATACCTCGGTACTCTTTTGAGCTCCAAGATACGCGATTGCTTCCCAACACTTCGCAGCACCATTCAACACAACCTCGAAGAGAGGCTACACGAGAAGACCATGCTTGGAGAGCCTCGCACTAGCCATGCCGCAAGACAGCAATTTGTTGTTGCTACGGTTCGAAAATATGAAGAGATGGCGCAAACCGCTCTGGACCGTCCAGGATTTCTCGACCACAGCATGGAGCTTCGCAGAGAAGTCAGTCGATTGAATGCTGAATTTGACAAGTTCATGCGAGCACGAGGCGGTACCTGGGAGTTTGAGGACATTGATGTTGATCCTCGTGTCCTGCTAGATGAACATCTGGCTCTCGAGACACAGGCGAGGGCCGAGGAGACGCGATTACCCCCGCGTATTCGCAATGTCAACAAAATGAAGGCCGATGCTTCACTTGACAAGGCATTCCCGGGCTTGTCACACATTCAAGACACAAGAAATCTTATGGGTGCCATTCAAGACAAGCTAGCGCTCTATCAGGGATCTCTTCTGGATGGAATCATCAACCCGGATATTTACCCAGATATGTACCGAGAGCAAGTCAAGAAATGGGGACACATCGCGAACATCCACCTCGCGCGAGTCGCACAAGCAGTAAGTCGATGCACTACCTCCATTCTCAACGATGTCTGCCCAGCGGAAAGTGACACGTCGACTATGTCAAGGGAGTTGACCGCACTCTTGGAAGCTTCGTGGAAGGAATCCATGCAGAGAACGGAAGACCTATGCAAGTCTCAGTGCGAGATGGAGACAAAGTGTGTGCGACTGCAATCCACTGGACCTCGCTTTGGGGACGAGATTCATGGTTGGAGAATCCTACGATTCTATGAGGGATTCACCAGTGTTTCGCAGGATTGCGAGCCGGGACATCTTGATCTTCCTAAGTGTTTCGAATCCGTCCATCCAAGTCTGGGCAAGAACATGGCTGTTGATGTCCACGATGTTCTCAAGGTTTATTACAAGGTATGTACCGTAAGCTATATCTTCAGTTCCAACAATTGCTAACTTCTTTAGCTCTCCCTGGACGCTTTTATTCGTACCATCAACAACACCGTTATTGAGTCGTTCATCTCTGGCCAAGACGGGCCTGTTCTTGGCCTCAACACCAACCGCATTCTTAGTCTCTCGGAGGATGAGATGAAGATTGTTGGCGGGGAGAATGAAAACACTGCCAGGAGACGTAAGGAGCTGGAGCATGATATTGAGAAGCTTCAAGGGGCCCTTGATATCGTCGATAGGGCCACTCGACAGACATCTGCCTTGGAGAGAAATTGAAGTGGATATCAGTGATGGGGAGCATCAATCGTCATTCATTAGCCTACAAGTTACACAATCTTTTATATAGTCATTCCATGTCGTATGAATCTTAAACCTTGGCCGCGTTTCCATCAGTGCTTCCACTGCGAATACTGCTTTTCTCACCAGCAGGGGCAGTTCGCTTACGTCTCATGAGAACAAAAGCAGCAGCTCCAACGATAGCGACAACACCAAGAGTCACCATGGCACCAATGACACCAGCAACGGCGTTGGACATGCCACCATTCTTGGAAGTCTTGTTCTCAGTCTCACCCTCAGCACTCTCATCGTCATCCTTGTACGCAGCGCAGAAATCTTCCTCGGCGCCACACTTGGTGCACCAATCTCCAACATCTGTGATAGCACGTTTCTCAATCTCGGTCACAAACTTTGACCAAGGGAGAGAGTCTTCGCCAGTTCCAAAAAGAGGATAAGTCTCAAGATCGCCGACTGTGCTGTTGCGGAAGAGCCAGCGAACTCGAAGGTCTGCCTCTGGGTTTGAGGGGAAACTGTCCGTGTCATCATCGGTGAAGAGCTCAAAAGCCATGGTTGAAGCGTAATCTGGTAGACCGTAGAAGTTGGGAGAGACATCAAGAAGATCCGCAAGACCGAAGAAAGCAAGGAAAGTATCGTAACTTCCAGCGAAGAGAGAAAACTTGAGCTTTCCTTCAGAAGTAACAGTCTCATTCAACTGGTTAAGGATAGCACCAGAAAGAGTCTCAGCGCCAATGGCTCGAGCAGGATCAGACTCGTTCCAGTTATGGCCGAGTTCAGCAGAGTCAGCGAGTGTTCGAAGCTGAAGAAGGTCCGCGTTTGAGACATTTCGGGCTGGAGAGGTGCTGTTATGAATGCGAGCGACATTGACGAGGTCGAAAATGTTGTATGCGTTCTTGTAGGTCATGTTCTCGGGACGAAGGTTGTAGACGCCATCGGAGAGAACATGGTAGAATTGCTCGTAAAACTCCTTCGTATCTTCCTCGCGTTGAGCGAAAACATCGCTCTTCATGAAAGACTTTGAGGCAGTGACATATTTGGGACAATCATCGTCGCCCTTAATCCAAATGGTGTCTGGTGAATTGTCGTTAATGGTGTGAAGACGAACATATTGGTACCCGTCAAGAGGAGCCTGACTCTCGGATCCGTTGTTAAGAGTCTGAGAAGCAATCTCGGGGTCTAGATCAGCAAGAGGAGGGTAGAATCCTTGAAGGAAAGCTGTGGCCGTGTTCATGAGAATGCCCTGATCAGGAGCACTAGCAAAGATTTGAGAGGGCTTGTATTCATCTTCAGAGATACCCAGGATGCGATATTGAGAGTCTGAAGCGAGATATCGATCACGGAAATCTCGACCAACTTGGAAATTCTGCTCTGCGCCGAGACTAGTGAGAGATTGAGCGCCGTACCACTTTGTAGTGCCTAGGTATTTATGTAAGTGAGATTCATCAATTGGATAGACAAAACATACGATCTCCATGACGACTAAAGACTACAGCGCCATGAATGACTTCACTAGCAGCACTTCCAAAAAGGAAACTCAACGAAATAGTCTTGGAATACATTTTCAAGTTATGAATTAGTTAGAAATGAAGAGCGATGTCCCGTCGGAAGTCGGGCTCGATGCTTGTATTTATGCTTAATCAAACGCTAACTCTAGATCCCACCCTTGGTCTTGGCATTTGATAAGATTCGCCAAATAAATGGGTTGATCAGATAAAATCCCCAATAAATCGCTCGATCAGCGGAACTTTGTCCGCGGAGGGCAAGACCGGTCAAGTTCGTTGTGCAACACCGAGGAGATTCTGTATGCGCAAGTGGATGCAGCTTGGGAACCCCGCTCGTGGTCTGATAAGGAAGGTTGATGACCGTGGTGTGAAGCAAGGTTGAGGGGAAAAGAGTCAATGGCTTGAAGATATGTGAATGTAAAGGCCAGTGGTTTGGAAATGTGTGGGGATAGGTAAGCTGTGATGTGATGATTTGTAAGTTTACATGAGATATAGTAAGAAGAGGGCTTGTTTAGCTTCTAGGAGCAGTTGAACGTTGTCAACTATAAGTTAGTGTTGGGAACAGACTGGCTTACTCATGATAGAGAAAGAGGTTTAGATGGCAAATATGTTACAGATTTATAGTGCAGTTCTACCACGAGTCCAATAACAAAGATGGTATGTGTGTGGTGGTAGCCTCTTTGGTAACATGCATGAAGATGAAAGACCCCATCAACGCATTGGGACGGCTACTTATGGCTTCAACGGTTCGAAATGATTCACAGGTCAATATCAACGAAGGAAGAAAAGCTCATCCGTTGCACCAACTTGGCGTGACAGAAATGGGCCTTGAACAACTGCTTATTACTATAGCTGTCTCATCGACACCATCACTCTCACATCTCATACCTCACTTCTTTAAACTCCCCCTCTGCTCTCTTCCACCAATCTCTTCTCAGAATCTCATCCCACTCAATAGTCATGAGAATCTCTCCAAAGTAATTCACCTCTCCCTTCTGCATGAAGCCCAACTTCTCAAACAACGCCCTGCTGCCCTTGTTCCCCTCCTTGATCTTGACCATCAAGCCCTTCAGCTCTTTCGCCCCGTACTCTGCTAGTATGCCATCTAGGTGCTTTTGGATATAGACGAGCAATGCACAAACTGCTGCTTGCCCCAAACCTTGACCGCGATGGGAGGGCGATGCGATCATGACGTCCACTTCACCTGTGACCCATCCTTCTGTACCTGTCTCGGTTTCTTCATCGTCGGATTCAAAAGGGTATAGAAAGAAGTTGATGTCGCCTCGCATGAGAGGGTCTGCATCCGCGGTGCCGGCTCTCACAAGTGATACATCTTTGATGAGCGGTGCGCAGACGATAAAAGTGAGTTTGTCAGACGATGTGCGCCACGATTGCTGGTTCTCATATTCCTCATCCAAAGTCATGGGCTCTGAAGCTGTAGCTTCTTGGATATCCTGGGTCATATTAGTATGTGAGATTCTGGTGATGGCGAGAGCTTACAGGATCTTGCATCCATGCGTGGTATTGCTTCACATGATGCGCCTCGTATGGAACGAGCAAGGCATTGCTTGTTGAAATAGCTACTGCGTATCAGTGCATGTGCGTTCTATAGAGAGTGTAGCATTTACCTGTATTTTGGTTGATCCTCATTGAGATTTTGTCTGGTGTGAGTTGTGAGGTGAATATTCACAGTTCAACACCATTGGTGAAAAAGTCGAGTCAAAACGGGGCACCAAAAAGCTTCTTACAACTACAACCAGAGGTAAATGCAGGACAATATGCCAACGCTTTCTTTGTATAGTACATGTTTTACATATTTTGATACACTGATTCACATCCATCATTCTTTGGCTTCAGCCTCTTTCGTCTCTGCTTCCTTGGTTACAGTCTTCTTGGTCTTGACCTCCTGAGTCTTTTCAGCCTCTAGGGCCTTTTGAGCCTCCTGCGCCAATGCTACCACCACACGACCCAGTCGATTCTTTGGCCCTTCCATCGCAGCCACAACTTCAGCGTCAGGCAGCTTAATGCCAGCTACAGGAGGGAACATAGAGCCAAATGCATCAGGTTTTTGGCTCACAATAACAGGTTCTGTGCCATAATCGAGGTCAGCGCCAGCGCGAGCATACTCGACAGTGCGTCGCTCTGGTTTGACACCTAGACCGTTGAGCAGTTGCGTAGCCTTTTCGGGCATGACAGGCTGTAGAAAGATGCCTGCAATGCGCAGAGCTTCGGCGGATCGGTAGATGACCCAGTTGAGGCGGGTTCGCGCATTTGCATCCTGCTCTTTCACGATCTTCCAGGGCTCAGTGTCTGAAACAAAGCGGTTGGTCTAGATACACG
Source organism: Fusarium udum (assembly GCA_013186905.1). NCBI lineage: Eukaryota > Fungi > Ascomycota > Sordariomycetes > Hypocreales > Nectriaceae > Fusarium > Fusarium udum. Next base: position 10,665 of record JAAQPG010000500.1, read on the forward strand.
TCAGTCACTGGAATTCAGATGGACAAGGAATACTCACGTCCTGGAGAAGCGTAAAGATACGGTGTAGGGCATGTTTCACTTGATTTTGATCCATGTGGGTTCGAGTTTCCTCCGGTAGGCGTCGCAGACTCTTCTCGAGACTTAAAAACATAGGAGAGTCGGTAGGCAAGATCTCCTGGGGGTTCTCAAATCTCCCAGACTTCGCAAATTCGACTGCCTCAATTGTACTCCATGCAAGCTTCCTGACTCGAGCAATTCGGTTGAACAGGTTGCCAATGTTAGCCTGAAGATCCTTCTCATAAATAGCAGCGATATATTCGTTCGCGTAGTCCGAGTCGCTTTTGTAACTACCATTCCGCATAAGGAAGTATCGCAGAGCGTCGAGACCCCAGCGCTGAACAGCGAAGAAAGGGTTGACGACGTTGCCAACAGATTTTGACATTTTGCGGTTCGACATGGTCCAGTGGTTGTGGCACAGGATCTTCTTGGGTAGGGGAAGGCCTGCGGCCATGAGAAGAGCAGGCCAGTAGATCGCGTGGAAGCGAATGATGTCTTTGCCGACAACGTGCATGTCTGCTGGCCAGATTCCCGTGTCTTTGTCACCAACCTGCCACGTTGTGCCGAATCCAGAGGTGGTCAGATAGTTGACAAGAGCATCCACCCAAACGTAGATAGTATTGTTAGGATCTTCGGGATCCTTAACTCCCCAGTTCAGTCTTGTCGCAGGGCGAGTGACGGAGAGGTCCTCAAGATGATCTTGAACCCAGTTGCGCACTTCATTCATACGATCAGCTGGTTGAATCCAAGTCGGGTTCTTGTTATAAAACCGAAGCAATTTCTCCTTGTACTTGGACAGCGGGAAGAACCACGTATCTTCCGAAACCCACTCGACCTCATTCCCTGACTCTTTGCTGATCATCATCTTGCGGCCTGTTTGAGGGGAAACGCTTGGCTGGACAAGATCCTCAGGATAGAAGCACTCATCACTGACGCAGTACCATCCCTCATGCTTTCCCTTGTATAGACCCAAGCCTTCAGGTGCGCGAGCCTTGAGAAGAAGCCAGAACTGCTGTACAACGTCTTTATGTTCTTGATCGGTGGTTCGGATGAAGAAATCGTGCGAGATGTTGGCATGTTCGGCGAGGTCTTTGAACTTGTTGGCGTTGTTGTCACAAAATTCCTTCGGTGGTAATCCTTCTTTCAGAGCTGCTTGTTGAATCTTCATGCCATGCTCGTCTGTGCCTGTAGCGAGGTAGGCCTCATGGCCGCTGATTTGCTTCCATCGTTTAATGACATCTGCCAGAACCATGGTGTACAGATGACCAATATGAGGAGCTGCACGGCAATTAGACACGGCAAAGCTACGAGGCGTCAAACTGACCAGCATTGACATAAAATATTGGCGTTGTTACATAAAATGGCTTCTCTTTGCCTGTCGACTCAGTGCTATTCGAACGGCGCCATTGTAAGGTTGGCGCATAGGCTCGACATCCTAGGCGACTCAAGTTGGATTGACAAGCCAATCGAGACTTTATTTGGCGAGCGCCTTGTAGCGACTGAAACCTGAAGGCCCTCATGGCACTTGAGAGCTTCCAGAGCTACTTTTCTTGCTGTAATTCTGAGCGGAATGTGGGGATATAGAGGTGAAGCTGCAAAGCTTCATCCGATAAGCTACAAAATGCACCGTGCGGACAAGTTCTGTGATAACTGTCCATCTGCATCATCGCAGGCATCTTTTTTGAAACTCTGCCTGGAACTGTTTACTTTTGCGCCAACCTTAAAAACTTCTGACCTATTTATGCCCGTCTTCCTCCTCCCATTCAACCCTTTCCTTTAATCATCTATACACACACAAACACAACCATGTCGGCCCCAACACTAGCGACAGAGGTGCAAACCTCAAGCGATGGTACCTCACCTTCATCTTCATCCCGCAAAAGTAATAACTAACAAACTCAGCTGCTGAAATCTTCACCAGCAACTACTACCAAGCCATAAATCGACAAAAGGACATCCTCCCATTCTACATAAACTCTTCCCAAAGATACCCCATCGCTGCGGACATCTCCATCAACGGCGCCGTCCTCCCAACACCAGACGACTACTCCAAACTCCTCGAAGCGCAAGGCAAAGACGCGCACTATGAAATCGAGTCCTTCGACGCACACGTCCTCAACCCAAACTTCACAATGGGCGCACCCGAAAACATCTTCGACAGCGCGAAAAAAGAGAAGAGCGGCGACAAGATGTCCATCCTCGTCACTGTTATGGGCAGGGTACAATTCGGAAAGGGCAGGGAGGCGCCTCAAAAGATGTTCAACGAGACGTTTGTTCTCGTCCCGAACTGGGAATCTATGGTCAAGAATCCTCCTAGGGGTGTCAAGAAGTGGCTCGTCATGTCTCAGAACTTTCGCGCCTTGTAGGGCTGGGCGGAGGGTGAAGAGATACCGATTAGAGAGGAGACAGAGTTTGAGAGAAGCTTTGGAAAAACCAAGCGTGCGTTGAATGAGGATAACAGTCACGCAAACGCGGCCAAGAAGCCCCGTGGCCAGAAGCCATAGGGGGCAGGTCGTGCCACTTGGGGTAGACGATCATGAACAAAAGATCAAATTCAGATGGGGGAGCACTGGACTTTGATAAGGCATGAAAGACGAGCCGGTATGGCGCATAGAACAATAGGGCATTCGGATGGACGCAGATGATAGGCTTCCATCTACCATCGATCAATTTAGACATCAAACCAACAAGCAACTCATTTTACACCACCAACAACTGTTTGCCAACACTAAATAACAAAAATCCGAGCTTAACCACCACTTGCACGTGCCTCATATTGTTCTTCAACGAGGCTTCAAGAACAATAGCTTCATTTTGGCGGGGTATCCTTCCCCTGCACATGCATCAATCCCCATACAGCAAAAAAACAGTAGAGCCCAGTGACAAAACCCCACCATCCATCACAAACGTAGCTCTCCAACTCCAACAATGCCACCCAAGACAAAAGCCAGCTCCAAGGCCCCGAACCCCGAGCCCAGAGGTATATGCCCTTTTCACTCGGTCTCTATATATCTGTCTAACATTTCCCAGCTGCTCCAGAATCTCCCCCAGACACCATCGCCCAGCGTTCGCAGCAGCGCTTCTTCCAGACGAATCCTATCGAGAATCGTCGTCAGCAAGTCGGTTTATCAGCACTCACTCCCGCTGAAAAGAAGACATACGCACACGTCAACCTCATCCATCCTGCTGCAAACCGCCGTGTACCCTTTTCCAACAAGACAGAGCGCGAGTTCTGGAAGTTTGTTACAAAAGAGGGTCTACCTATTCGCAGACTTCCCCGTGACTACGCCTGGGGAAAAGATCGTTCCGGACGAGATATCGGGACATATTCCCCCGACGAGCTTGAGCAACGCGCCTTAAAGCACGCAAAGCTCACATCGTTGCAAATACAGCACCGTCAATTCCTCAAGAAGCGAGAGAAGCAACTCGAACTCACCACCGAGGAAATCACCGCTGAAAAGACGAGAAGAAAAGCTATGGCTGCGCTCAAGAGGGACTTGTACGGGGAGATCACGGGAAGTCTGGCCCAGGATCCTGAATGGGACGATGTCATCCCCATCCCGCAGAACGAGCCCGAAGGCGCCCTCGCGCAGATTGCCTATCCGGACGACTACGCTGAGGGTACGTCCGTTTGATGCCCAGGTCTAAAGGAGTGATTGACTGAACAGCATCATAGCCGTATCCTACCTCCGCGCCGTCATGGCCACGGACGAATGTTCTCCCCGAAGTCTGCGTTTGACAGAGCACGTCATTTCCATGAACCCAGCACACTATACCGTCTGGTTGTTCCGCTTCAAGATTATCTCGGTGCTCAAGCTTAGTATTCCTGATGAGATTGCATGGTTGAACGAGGTTGCTCTCAGCAATCTCAAGAACTACCAGATTTGGAATCATCGCCAGCTGCTGATGGACTACTACTACCCTCTTATCGAGGAGGATACTGCGACTGTTCGTCAAGTGGCTCGCTCTGAGACGCAGTTCATCACAAAGATGCTGGAATCGGATGCCAAGAACTACCATGTTTGGTCGTATCGCCAGTACCTCGTCTCCAAGTTGTACATGTGGACTATGAGTGAGCTTCTTTCCACCCAAAACCACATTGAAGAGGATGTACGAAACAACTCAGCTTGGTCGCACCGCTTCTATCTTGTCTTTTCGGATCCCACAGCCTCCACCCCTGGCTCAGGACCTACAGAGCCGGACCCTCGCGTTCCAGCAAAGACAATCGATCGAGAGATTAACTACTCCAAAGAGAAGATCGATCTAGCGCCGCAGAACCAGTCTCCTTGGAACTATGTCTTTGCTGTTCTGACCAAGGGCTCTCGTCCCCTATCCTCCTTTAAAGAGTTTGCCGAGAAATTTGTCACTGCACTGGGAGAGGAAGCAGAAGAGGTGCGCAGTTCACATGCGCTTGATTTCTTGGCCAAATTGTACGATGAAGAGGGTGACAAGGAAAAGGCTGAGCTTTGTCTACGACAACTCGGAGAGAAATGGGATCCTGTACGAGAGGGATATTGGAACTACCGTGTGACACTGCTGAAGAGCGGCCAGAGCGCAAAAGAATAGTTGGGGATGTTTTGATATGATATGATTTGATACCTCGAGCCCAGAATTATAGTCCCTATACATCGAATTTAAAGTCCCAGAGCAGTGCCCAAATGAATTGAGTAGAAAGAACATGTCGCATTACTAGATTATAATCATATATATGCCAAAAACTCCCAAAGAGGCCTTTCCCACCGCTTCTTCAAGTCCTAGTTGTGTTTGACCCTGCATGGCTAACCAGATGGTGTACATCGGAGTAAATGCTCAACAGCTTGAGCGTGTTCTGTCTTATTAGTGATTTACTGGCTTTCAACTCGCCAGAACTTCCATCCTTCTCTTTCTCCAGTATCGCCATGTACTCCGACGAGCTTTTCGACACCCTCAGTGCCCTCGGCTTCCAAGAACTTCTCAAGATCAATCTCCATACCGCCCTCGTCATCTTCCTCTGTACCGTTCTTCAAGACAGCTGGCCAAAGGACGCCAATGCCGTCACCACCAAGAGTCGTCTCGAATTTGGCGTAATTCTCGGACTCTAGTTGCTCTTCAAGCTTTTGTAGCTTATCTGTGGATACACCTGGTCGTAAAAGAGTGATTGAGCATCCACCGCCGCCAGCACCTGTCAACTTTGTCCATCCAATACCCTCATGGTCGACAAGTTCTCGCACTCGTTCCAAGCGTGGATGGGAAACACCCAGTGATACTAATAGACCATGGTTGATAGTCATCAGCTCGCCCACCTTGCTAAGGTCCGTCTCCGAATTGCTGTCAAAAGAAGTGTCATGAATGAGCTCAGAAGCGGCATCCGTGACCTTGTCCATCGCATCCAAGATCGTGCCAACAAGCTTGGGGTGGGTTTGTTTGAGCTTTGCGACCTTGGCAACCTCGTGTGCGGTCGACTTGGATTGTCGAGTGTCCACCAACAGCAGAGGCAGTTCAGGGAAATCCCACAGAGGTCGAACCGTCGGTGGCTTGGAGTAATCTATCCGTTGAAACACCACGGCCTTACCTTGTGTCGCAACCGTATTATCCACACCAGAAGGGTTCCCATGAATACACATTTCTGACACAAATGCCCATCTATTGATTCGTTCGACTTGAAGTCGTGCTTCTTCCGAAGGTTGATCTGGGTGGGGGCCGGATAGTGTCCGTAGCTGAAGAAGAAGAGCCGCTGAAAGGCATACTGAAACTGACGCGCTACTGCCCAAGCCAGCACCAATTGGTATTGTTGATCGGAGAGTGTATAGACATGGAGGGAAGGATGGCGATCCTAGCGATAGGAAGAGATAGAGGAAAGCTGAGACAGAGCTATGATGAACTCTTCGAATCTCCTCTGGGTGGTTGGGTGAGACAACTTCGATGTGTGGTTGGATGGCCGCAACAAGATCAGGGTCGAGTTCTGTTACGAGAGAGTAATATGACTTCTTCTTGGAAGGTTGTTGGAATGCGTCCCATGGCAGGTCGTCGATGTTCCAGGTATGAACGAGGCCGATATCAGCGAATCGGAGCGAGACGGTACGTTTCGACTTGGAGAGGGTGGTGACGTGAAGGTAGGACCGCAGTGAGATGGCTGCGGCAATGGCTGCCTATGCGCCAATCATGTAAGCATGCAATTGGCGATAAGATGGAGCCGACTTACCTTTCCATGAACAACGGAGTGTTCTCCGAAAACAATGACCTTTCCTGGTGCCGATACCATGAAAGGAGGTGCCATAGGGCTGGACATTTTGCGGCTCAACTTCATGCGACGACGGGCACTGCCATTGCTGGAGTCGCCAGATGTTTCGGAACCAGAATCGGAGGCAGGGCCGTGACCATTGCCGTTGCCATTGGCATGGCTGCCATTGAGCCCGTTGACCATGACTGGGGTCACAGATGGCATGGAGGTGGTTGTGTCGCGCGTGTTGTTTGGTGTTGATCTTATCTCCAACTACGTGGTCTGACCCCTGTCGTGATGAATGTCTGCAGTATGTTTCGTAGAAAGCGAAAGAGTCGTAGGGCGAGAAATAGCAGTAAAGGATTGTATGAAGATAATTGAATTCAACGGTAGAAAGAAAAGTATAAGAAGAAAGATGAAGGAGGAAAGTTGCTTAATTCGGTAAATTAGTGGTTGCCTTTCTTGACCATCGTCAGGGGGTGGAAAGTAACTTCTTAAATTCGAGAGCGGGGGTGTGATAAGTTAAAATACAGTAGTTAGGAAGGAAGCGGGCAACAACGGACGGACCTCGACTCCCAACAATGCAATGCAATGCAATGCAAGCTAGAGACGATAATGAAAGGCAATAAACAGTAGCGTCACAGATGAAGTGTTAGCTAAAGTCCTAAGGTAGACGCAGACGTGGGTTAGATTGATGCACCGCTGGGAATTGTTGGCGTAATAGGTAATTCAGCCCCCCGCACTTTCCACCTCTGTCCCTAGATCAGCGTACCTGCCTTTTGACACACCTCACACTTGTTCCAATGGAAAAGAGAAGGAGCAGGACGATGTAGGGAAACGCCCGTCAACCGAAATAGGAAAGGTTCCGGATGTGAGTGCCTCGATGGTGCAGATGACAGTTACCAACGATCAACAAGATGAGGTGGAACTAACTGCTTAACGAGACAGGCTAAGGGACTTGGGTTACAATCTAATTGCTATCGTTATTATCTCCTCTTCAAATTCGAGACGAGTTGATATGAGATGCCTACAAGACGTTGCCAACAGCTCACAACATCTGTCCTCTGTCGTTGAACCGAATGTGTAATGATAGGCCTCCAATTGGAAGAACTCAAATAGCGGTCTAGCGCTAAAAGTCAAGTCTCCAGCTGGGCTTAGGTTTATCTGGAGACTGAGCTGAGCCCACCACCACGACTTAGACGTCCCGTCTCCCGCGATTTGTCGATGCAGCAACCGAGAGTGGAAAATCGAACAAGCAAATCTATATGAACCGAGTTTCCCGGCGAGGACCGGGTATTTCAAGGTTTCAGAATCAGAAATGCCTATCGGTTGAAGAAGTGATGCAGAAGAACTGCAGAAGAGACAAGCATCGCATTTGTAGCCGCGTGATTGATGATGATGACATTAGCAACGAACAATACAATAGCAACCCAACCGTGTGACCCTGCGTGCCGGATAAGCCGTCTGGTTCAGCTGTTGGCTGATTGTGATAGGGAACACTCTGGTTGGCTGGGCGGTTCTCTGTAAATCAAGTTATGAGACTTTGAGCCAGCCTCGAATATCTGCCGAAGCAACAGAACATTTGGAGTCGTTGGAACTTGCAGGTTTGCAGTTACGTCCGTCGTCGAGGCGAAGCTAAAAGATGACGACAGGCGGGAAAATATCCATGCTGGTGCCTGCAGCTATAACTCATTGGTGTGGCCGTATCCGTACTTGGAGAAGCTGTTGCCTGTTACTGGACAGCAAAGAGTGCATCAATTGTCGCATACATAACGCTCCTCTTGGCTGCTGCTAAATGCATTGAAACACTTTCGTATTCGCATCTGTTTTATACGAATACTATCTTGAACAGACACAACATGACAACACCAATCGCTTCAGCATGGAAAATCATTCCAACCTTCGAATCAAAATCAATACAGAGAACTCTTGATTTCTATGTTGACTTTCTCGGATTTGAATTGGGCGGGGTAAAGCCAGAGGACGGGCCGTCTTCAGATTACACTTTCTGCTCGATCTTTGCAGGGGACAAAGCAGCAGCCAATATCTATTTCTTCAAACCTGATGGTGATGTCAAATCAGGGTTGGCATATATCGCGTTGGGTACAAAGCAGTTGGACATGCTGCATGATACTGTCAAGGGTCAGAGAAGTGAGGTGATTGAAGAAGCGATTGAAGATCAGCCGTGGGGTTTTCGGCAGTTCGCTATCAAAGACCCTGATGGGAATAAGTTGACATTCTTCAAGTTTCTAGAGGGCGGCAATCCAGGCACGGAATAATTCGAGGGGCATCCATGTCTCAAGGCTACACGCATGTCGCTGTCGACAGAGACATGGTTGGCTGAGTACAACAAAGCTGGAGAACACAGTCTCAAGATTGAGGCTATCCTCGGGGAGCAAGAAAACATCAGACCTTGATATAGGGTATTGAAATAAATTCAGCAAAACTTATCCTAAGTTACCCAAGTCTTTTTTTTTCATTCATGATCAAGGTCCTGGGTTTTCTTTCGTCCCCTGGAGAGTACTATGAGATTCTATGAAGGATTTGGGACAAAGTATTGATACGATGGCTATATAAAATGAACGGAAATCTCCTTCGACTACGACCAGTATCAATCCTATGTATGGCTGACGACTACGTTGCTGACTGTGATCCTTCCCAGGCAACTCAATGGCGCATTCTCGACTGAACCCCGCATCAACGTCGTCAAAGATGCCTGATTGACTGGATGTTTATTCAGCTTCACCATGAAGAGTAGAGGGCATCTAGACCCTTTATCAATTGAGCAATTCTAGTTTTTTTGTCGATACAATGGCCGGCATCATTGAAACAGCCTCCATCCAGCTAAAGCCAGGGTACGATGAGGATAAACTACGAAACATCCTTAAATATACCCAGCAAGTACAAGCTCAATGGATCAGGGAACACCAGCCCAATCTCCTCGAGGGAAAGCCTTACAACTACACCACCGACGTTTGGATCACCGATGGCGAAGCGCCGTACCTATTTCTCACAGCACCGTGGGAATCTGTGGATGATCACAATGAATGGATCCAAAATCAAGAGAATATCTCTCTAATGCAGGAGCTCAAAGCATTCATCAGTCAAGACAAGGACGCCGTGGCCTTGTATCATACGGCGCCAGCTGGAGAAAATGAATTCCGAGGAGATATTCTTGCCAGAGGGTCCATCAAGGTCTGGATGATATCAGTGAAACCCGAAGAAAGAGCATCTCTCGAAAAAGAATATCGTTCCATCGAGACCCAATCCGCAACACTACCAGGTCAAAGAATGTGGGCAGGATGGAGAATAGAAGGCGACGATTCAGTCATGGCGATAATCGCATCCCCAGACTTCGAAGACGTGATCGAGTCCGGTATAGCTGTGAGGTTCGAAGCTACCAAAGTCTCCCGCTTCGAGCACAAGCCTTTTCTGCATTAGCCAATTCAACACTCATCACGCAAAAGACCCCAGTATCTTGTGACTCGAATCGTTCTTTTTATTTTTTGGACTCATCCGAGTATCCTCCTTTCAGAGCACATGATGAAATGCAAGGTATCCCGAGACGCCCATTCGTGCCTGTGAAATCCTCCCACACCCAGAGTAGACCCTTTATTCAACCACCTTCTTAGTTAGACTTCTTGGCCTTCTTGGAGACATCGGTGAGTTGCAGGTCTGTGTGCTGTGTCAGTGTTGTGTATCATCGTGGTGTCCTGGCGGAGGATCATACTGGGGGGAAGGCTCTGCTTGAGCTTCTCGGCCTTGTCGGTGTCCTTGAGAACCAAGGTGTAGAGGTGCTTCTGGCAGCGGACCTTGAACTTGATGTTGTTGGTCTTCTGGCTCTTCTTGATCCGCGCGGCTGTTGATTAATTGTTAGAATCGAATTGCGTTTGTTCGTGGAGGTTTTTTTCTTCGTCAAAACGTACAGGAGGCGTCCTTCCGACGGCAGATCTCGATGAACTGGTAATTGAGTCAGTATTTCAACCCTTCCACTGGTGACTCGCATCCCATACCTTCTTGATATCGGCGACCTCTTGAGGCATCTTGGCGGTAGTTCAAGGTGTGTGGGTTGAACGGAAACTTGTCAAAGGCACGGGTTGACGATTTCGATATGAATGAATTTGGAGAATTCATTTTGTGCGCTGCTTTTTCGCGGGGCCTTGAGTGCACGGACCACTGTCGTTTGTTGGACTGATTCGGGAGAGATGGTCGCCGATCCACCGAGATGTGGCGTCGGAGAATACGTGGCGCAGACGAGGATGAGACGAGGCCTCGAGCAACAGGCAGGAATCTTGAAATGGCCACCTTTCATTGTGATTGTGAATCCTTTGAAACTTAATATTTAAGGTACTTATTACCATTGCAACCACATTGTTTTTGTTGTTCTCTAGACCGTCTCGACCTACAACACTTGTTACTCCGGAATAGGTGTATACCTGGTACTTCGTCCTGATTACCAAACTCGTTGATAACGTCAGTGCCTCTCGACGAAAGACGTCAACATGTCGACCCGGCTTGATAACTTTATGAAGTCCAAGGTAAGAGCAGACAATCTAGTGATTGATTTATACCTATCAATCAGCCAAGCTAAAACCTACTAACACTTATTAGAACGTCGTCCTCTGTAAGTATCCTTCATCTGCAGGGTAAGCCACATACTGATACGCCCAGTTTTTGGAGGCGTTGTTTCTATGGCAGCGGCATACACAATCTGGGGAAACGATGGTCAAGGAGTCTTCCCACCTCAGCCAGACCCTACTGGTGATCCCAAAACATGGACAAAGGAAGAATGCCAATTGTGGTTGAACAAGGCAAGCGAATCGCTCACAGCCATTGACACAGACTAACAGCAACAGAGAAATCTACATCCCGACCCAAAGGCCACCAAGGAAGAGCTTATCGAAAGAGTGATAGCGAATATGCGTATCCCAAGGAAGTAGGATACCGCAACTTGAGATCATTGGACTGTTTAGTACTACATGACTGTTTCTTGCGTTGCCTGATACCACCTGCAGACTGTTCAATACGAATATTTTCTTACCCCTTCCAACACAAATGTAACGTCAAATCGAAATAGAGTGTAAGCTTGGACAACTAGACAAGATCCCGCCTGACATTCTCACCAAAAATAATAAGGTTCACCATGTCAAGATCCGTCGAATTACAACATTGAAGTATCATAGATACATATCGAGAGTCAAGCCCAGTGGATCCAGTCAGTAGTACTTGATGGCCAGCCACCAGACAACCACGTTTCAAAGTACCTCCACTCAAGTTCTCAACCAACCACCCAACAAGCCCGCCCAACTGTTAATCGTCTCACCTCGCTGCACGTGCCACAACAACCGCTGTCTTACAGTTACAATCAACTCTGATCTTCGATCATAGCCTGTCACTCACGAGATTATACTTTGATGGCTGATCGTGAACTGCTCACCTCTGCGATCATGTCTACTAATTGACTCGCACCAAAATTAATCATCAGCTCCTCTGAATCATCTTACATCTTCTGAAACACATTGCGACCTCGGCGCTTCCATGTTGCGACGTCATATCCACCATCTTCACAATGGCATTCCTCGAGGACCCCCGACTGCGCCAACGCTGGAACCAAATTGCCCACGACACCGAGACCATAACCGAGAATGCGGCAGCAGGAATCTGGACCTTTCAACATAATTACATCAACCCATGCTTTTCGTCCATCGTGCAATCTATTGAACAGTGTACGACTGTATGTCTAGGTGACCCTGAGGAACGTCTACGAAAGCGCAGAGAACGAGAGCTGTCGCATAGTAGGGCAGAGTATAGCTTCGACTTTTACGATGACTGGTATGAGGAAGAGCAGAGCGGTCTGTTTGGCACATGGGGTAATGAAGACTGGGATAGATTGTTGGCTGGGACTGGCACTCAGCGAAGACACACTGGGGGAGAAACTGAACAACCGCGCAGGAAACGCGGCATGAGCTATGGAACCAGAGACCGAAGACGAAAGCCAAGCATGGACGATGACCCGACTGTAATTCCCAGCACACAACCGATCGGATTCCTTAGCAAACTACCATGGAAGATGGGCGGTACTCTGCGATACAAACCTAGTGCGGCAGATCTGCAAGACCACCCACGACGGCATGGCGAAGGAGAAAACGAGCCACTACTACATCCTGACGAAGACGACTTTGACCTGCCAGTGACTAGAAAGCGCAGCGGGACGACAGGGTCGGGCGATACATCAGATTCTTATCGATCACGAGGTGATTTATTCCCTAGCGATGGCGAAGGTGAAGAAGATGCGATTCCACTCGATGACGAAGTAACATACGACATGGTTAGAAAGGATGATCGAAGTGGACGAAGTGGGAGAACCAGCAGTAAGGGTAAAAGACCAGCTAGTGGTTTGGCAGGGTCGAGAACAGTATCGCGAACGACATTAGGATCAGTTTCTTCCAAGGATGACTACCGAATGGAGCAGCGATCAACGTCGTTTTCTGTAACGCCAGATGTTGAGGGACCGACTTTACATGACCTGGAACAAGAAGAGCTCACGCTACGAAAGGAACAAGATGAGGATGTCGAAAGGAAGAAACAAGCAGCAGCGCAACTCGCGGCAGAAAAAGGACTCACCCCAAGATCTGACCCCAAATCAATCTCCGAGTCAAAACCAGAGGTGGCAGAGGACGATGTTTATCAAGCATCGCCTTCAAAAGCCGCCTACCACCACGTCGAAGAAGTCGAAGACAAGCCCGCGACGCAAGATGAAGCGCCAAACAGTTCACAACCTGATGGCACAAAATCACCAGAGAAGACAGATTTCGTTCCAGCGCGCTTACCGCATTTCCAATGACGAGGACTTTAATTCTCTGTAATACCACCTAATGAGGGATGATAGCGAGTCACGGATGTTTTCATGTATGATACCAACATTGAGCCAAGTATGGGATTTGAGCCAACGATGAAACGGGAATGAGACGGGATACCTTGATAGATTCAGCGAATACAATACAATAACCATGCACAAATACAATGTATCGCCGAGGCTGGGATTTTATGCAGAAAGGGTTCAAAGCGCATTCAGAGGCACATGAGATACGCGAACTGGTAGCCTAATGCGGTAATGCCTCGGACTGTGGATGAAGCTTCCCCCGCAAATCGGTAGATCGGTTGATGATGATGTTTAAAAGAGCCGACCCCACAGATATCTAAGAGCCGAGGGTTAATATCCAGCTGTATTGTATTCTTATACTTGATAATTTCCAAATCTTTGTTTACAGTTATTGTTCATAATATCTCAAAATGGCACCTCCAGGCCCCATCACAACACCGCTCACATCCCTACTGGGAATCAAGCACCCCATCATCCTCGCCGGTATGGCTAGGGTGTCTGGTGGTCGTCTTGCAGCAGCTGTATCCAACGCAGGCGGTCTCGGTATAATTGGTGGTTTCCAATACACACCCGATCAGCTTCGAGAGATCATCAAAGAAATGAAGGACAACTTTTCACGACCTGACCTACCCTTTGGTGTTGATCTCGCTTTGCCTCAGATCGGAGGCAATGCGCGTAAGACCAACCATGATTACACGGGTGGAAAGTTGGACGAGCTGGTGGACATAATCATCGACAGTGGTGCCAAGTTGTTTGTCAGTGCTGTTGGTGTACCACCACCTCAAGTGATTAAGAGGTTTCATGATAATGGAATTCTGGTCATGAATATGGTTGGCCATCCTAAGCATGCGGTAGGTCATAGCCAAAAAGTGGTTGCTATTCACTGACACATCAAAGACCAAAGCACTCGAGCTCGGAGTTGACATGGTCTGCGCTCAAGGTGGCGAAGGAGGAGGTCACACAGGAGATGTTGCAAACTCCATCCTCATCCCCGCCGTCGCAGACGTCGCTTCAAAGTACCACCCTCCTCTCCTCAAGGGTCTTCCAGCGTTGGTCGTTGCAGCCGGAGGTATTTACTCTGGAAGGAGTCTTGCAAGCTCATTGATGCAGGGCGCTGTAGCCGTATGGGTAGGTACACGATTTGTAGCCTCTGTTGAAGCAAGTTGCAGTGAGGAGCATAAGAAAGAGGTTGTTTCATGTGGATTCGAAGATACGCAGCGAACTCTTGTTATTTCTGGACGACCACTGAGAATGAAGACAAACGATTATATCAGGAAATGGCATGAGCAGCCAGATAAGATCAAGGAGCTGTGCGACAAGGGTGTTGTACCAATTGAGTACGATTTTGAGCAGGGGAATAATTTCGATCTGCCACATTTGATGGGCCAAGTTGCTGGAGCCATCACAAAGATTCAACCTGCTGGGGAAATCGTTGATGAGATGGTCAAGGAGGCTGTTGATATGCTCAAGTTGGGAGGGACATACTTGACAGCTATCCCGAGACTGTGAATCACACAAGGAGGGGAACTGCCTCTGCGTGATGCTGTTGGCTACAAAGGTAACGAAGAACAAGCTTAGATCTGATTGGATTTTTAGATATTAATCACATGTAAAGGGATTACTGTACGGCCGCCACCTGTAATTTGCAAAACCAACGTCTTCTTCACTCAATGAATTGCGGCCAATCTCGAGGTTCAACCTATGTTTGCTCGGCCTATGAGACTACCGCAGTGAGAGAGTATCCCATTCTGAAGTTCTCTGTCACCGTTGAGTTCGCTCTGAATTGTGCGATATTGTTAGCCGCGGCCAAACAATGGCACGGTTCACTGACAAACTGTGTGAGACTGGCTCACATACGTAGTTTGTCGCCGTTCACTTACAAAGTGGTCCGAAGTACAGGAAATCCAACGTATATAACTAGAAGGTTGATTGCCAGGCTCTGTGTATCTTGTAGACAAATAAATGAGCTCGAAAACAGCTGTTATCTCGTATCATTTGCCTGAGCTTCCCCTGACACTCATCTTCTCTTTAGTACAGCCCTGACGATGTCGACTTCGAGTCTGCAGGAAAGCGTCTCGTCCAACACATACATTTCTGACGAAGAGACGGAATACATCCCTTGCGAATCATGTGCCATTCCTCCGGAAAGCCTTGAGCATGTCTTCCCTGCACTGGACACCAAGACGAACCAATTCGTGAGAATGCCCGACAGTGACTACATCTTCATCTCTCTGAGTTTCCATCATATCTGTGGGAAAGAGCCTAGCGTATCGCTGGATGGACCTTCGTATCGACATGATCCCGTCATCGAGGCTGGGATCGCATATCTTGATATGCGAGAAATTTTGTATGGCCGTGGTAAGGGCGTCAAACCTGGAGATCGTGGATCCTCCTGGTACAAGTACATGACTCCTCTCCACTACATAGTGGAAGAGTTCGAGAACCAAAATACATCAGATCAATCACCCTACTTGTTCGCCTTTGGCCGATCGAGAAGGGTTCCGGAGAAAGATCTTGCGTACAGATTATATCGAGTCTTTGCGTCGCTGAAAAAGAAAAACCGACGGAACGATGAGGTCGAGCAAGGACGTCTTCGACAGCTCATTTTGTTGACCTTTGACGCAGAGTCCGTCAAAACTGCGCTGTTGCAGCTCGGTTTGGAGTGGTTAGTAGAACCCAATGTTCGGATATGGGACTTGAAGAAGGAGAAGCAGTTTGAGACTCGCCTTCAACAATCCGCAGGATTTGAGCATGTTCTAGAGCGCCTGGGTATTCGCTTTGAAGACACTCGATTCGGAAAGCTCACATTATGTTCGGGGAATGCAACAGTGTTTATGATTCAGATGATCCTTGCATTCTTCTATAGAGACAGACGCCAAAAAGTCTTGTTTGAGGACCGTAGACCATTGAGATGGCTACGGTATACTTGGGTAGGCCATTCATTAGATCAGCTGAATTTGGCACCTGGAGAGTTACCAAAGCGAAGGCGTGATAGCGAGATGAATCGCCATGATGTGCCTCAGAAGAAGAATGAGAAGGCGTTTGGGTAGAAGTTGCTGGGTACAGATCCAAGTCCCTGCTTAAGTGAGGCTCGAGACGCCCGGGCAGAATAGACATTACCTCCCTTGGTACCTACCTACTTAATATTACAGCGTACCTTGTAGAATGAGGAAGGGCGTGTTAGACACAACTTGCCTTTGTTGGGGATGTGATTCACAGGTGGAAGGTGCTTGCAATCATAACAGTCTGACTGACCTCGTTCAACATCAACTTAACATCAACCAACATCAACATCAGCCATCACATCAATATCATCCATACGGACAAAAGCCCGCAGATTACCAAGCATATCATCACCGTGACCAACAACAAGGTTGCTTATAAGAATATAGCCCACAACAAGGTTATCAACGACAAATCGACAGACGACAAGATGGCGGATAACAAGGCGGCCGGCAAAAAAGCTAGCGATAACCAATCGAGCAAAAAGATTACGCCAGAGAAAAAGGCAACAAAAGGAAAAAATACACAAGAGACATCGAAAGCAGTTGAGACGACCGACGCCCAACACAGTGATGTCCAGTCGGCCGAGGATGAGGTCGTGAAATTATCAGTCATACGGCAACACTTGTCCGCAGATGTGCCCGATCTGTTCTTCAATGTGTTTGCAAAGGAAGGCCTAGGTCTCCCCAGTCAATACTGCTACCCAAGTGCATACGATTGGCTGAAGAAGGTCATATGGAAGTTCCACAAGAAGAGTAAAAAGGCGACCAACGACGATGAGGGGAGGCAAAGTTTGACGACTTTGCAATTCGCGTGCCTTCGCTTTCGCTGCGCTGCCTGTCGAAAACCTTGCCAGGACGCCAAAACCATGGAACCAATGAAAGGACATGCTGGTTTGTTGTTTCCCTGTGGACACATTATTGGAGACTCTTGTTACGATACACTCCTCGACAACTTCAAATCGTCTGGGAAGTCACCCATCTGCCCATAGCAAGGCAGACAGGAGGGGGATGTTGAACAAGATACCGCCGAGCCGTGTACTCATCGCATTATGTTCGACTGTGAACACAGCGCTGAACTTGGGGTCTCACTTCCTGGTGCGCTGAGTGGTGACGGATGGGAAGTCCCGAAAGAGTTTCTTTTAATAAAGAATAGCAATGGCAGGGTCCCTTCATCATGCCGGAGATGTATAATACAGGACCATCTTGACCGATGGACAACCGAAGCACGTCAGATTACTGGGTATGAAAAACTCTGGGCGATGTGCGGTCTTCTACATGGTATGGAATATGAAGATCCCGGTATCATTACACGGGCAAAGAGATATACAGACAAATTGGAAGGGAAGGTAGCTGAAAAGGCCAAGGTCCTGCGAAAGTTGTTGGAAGAAACGCCTGAGCCCTCCTTCACCGAGGAGGAGTACAGGAGAAGCGGTGTTCCTCGCGATCAAAGAGCTATTTATCGTTCGGAGCTTGAGTTCTTCATTGAGAATTTCGATTATTTCGTTGAGGTTGAAAGCGATGAGGACGAGGAAAGTGACAGCAGTATTGAAGAGCCGCATGTTAGCGACTATGAACTACCTCAATTGAAAGTTACCCCGCCTACACCGCAGCGTTAGACATCAAAGTTAGGATTAGAGTCATTCGGATAGTATATTACAGCGTTTAGTTGTGAAGACTGGGATCAGGAAGAGGATGAGGATGAGAGCGTCACACATCAAAGCTAGAATTGTACTCCGTAGAATTAGGATAGTTTATCAACAGAGCGTTTGTTAACTTGGGTTTGGTTGTCAATGACTTGTGGGGGCCATTTCTAGGATTGCTTGTCCACTAGCAAACACGCCTATTCATGCATCACAAGCTGAACCAATGAAACAACAAACGTCATATTGAGATCGACCAGAATAGAATAAAAAACTTGGCGATATGGTCAAAGCAGGGCTGACGTGTTTGACGTGGCGCCTCAGACCGTAGCAAGTAAAAAGTAAATAAGGCGGCTAAGCAATCATCATACTCGGATATGTCGGAATCAAGCGTCATGAGTGATCGACTCATATAAAAACTCTTGGGTCGTAAGCACGAGCACGAGCACAGGCACAGGCACAAACACAAGCACGACACAAGGAAAAGGAATTGTGGATCATTCCTCGCTATTTCCGACCCGATACTACTCTGAACACTCGCCAAGTCTTTGATCTTGATTCCTGCATCTCTTTTTTATCTCTTATTTATTCATTTCTGCGATCCCATCTCATGATGGACGCTCATAAAACCATCGTCGCTGGCGTCGCGGACCGAGTTAAGCACTTTCACGCCCGCCAGGAACCGTTCCGTCTATACCATGGCTCGACTAACAGCACACGGCACTCAAACCGGCGAGTGGACAACACCGTCGACACAAGCAAGCTCAACCATGTCATTGAAGTGAACAAAGATTCCAAGACGGTGATCGTTGAACCAAATGTCTCAATGGAAGTACTCGTTGATGCGACACTACCGCTGGGGCTTGTTCCGCTGGTCGTTATGGAGTTCCCGGCCATTACCGTTGGAGGTGGCTTTTCGGGGACGTCGGGAGAGAGCAGTTCATTTCGGTACGGGGCTTTCGACGCGACTGTGAATTGGATTGAGATTGTTCTCGCGGATGGAAGTGTTACGCGTGCTTCAAAGACGGAGCAGCCGGATCTTTTCTGGGGCGCTGCTTCGGCGTTCGGAACACTCGGTGTTGTTACGTTATTGGAGGTTCAGTTAAAGGAGGCGAAGGAGTACGTTGAGCTCAAGTATCGGCTTGCAAGGGGTCCGTCTGAGTCTGTCAAGATTATCAAGGAGGAGTGTAAGAGATGGGAGAATGATTATGTTGATGGGATTGCTTACTCCAAGGATACGACTGTTGTATGTGCGGGACGAATGGTGGATGAGATACCAATCAGCGCTACGCCAAGGCAGCTGAATCGACGGAAGGATAAATGGTTTTATCTTCATGTTGAAAAGGTTCGAGATGGGCTACGGATGGGATCTGTTACGTGTGTTGCCGACTACATCCCATTGAAGGATTATCTGTTCCGTTACGACAGAGGTGGTTTCTGGGTCGCCAAATACGCCTTTGACTACTTTACCACACCATTTAACCGACTGACACGATATATTCTGGATCCTCTCCTACGAGCTCGTGTCATGTACTCTGCCGGACACAAGAGTAACCTATTTGACTATTACATGGTTCAAGACGTCGGAGTACCTTACAACAGCGTACCAGAGTTTCAAAACTGGCTGGACAAGCAATTCAGAATATACCCCCTCTGGATATGTCCGTTACGAGTACGACGAGAAGATCCAGACTCGGGATATGGTCTACACGCAGAATTCGCAAAACCTGGAACCGTGGAACTCATGAACTTTGGAATATGGGGGCCTCTACAAGGAAACCGACGAGACGCAATTCGACATAATCGAGCACTAGAGCAAAAAGTACAAGATTGCGGAGGAAAGAAATGGCTTTACGCCCAAGCATACTACACGGAAGATGAATTCTGGTCACATTACAACAAAGAAGCGTACGATGCGCTAAGAGCAAAGTACGGAGCGTCGTATCTACCGAATGTCTATGACAAAGTCAAAGTTGATATCGAAGGGGACGAGAAACTGATGAAGTCAACTGCACGAACAGGATGGCCGATAAAAGGATTGAGAGGAGTGTACAAAGCGGTGTTTGGGGGAGATTATCTGCTACAAAAGAAGAAGGACGAACCTTCAGAGCAGAAGTAAGCGATGTGTTATTATTAATGTACAGCTCCATCGAGCATGATAGACAATTTGATACTCTGGGCAAGTCGCCTCCGTTATGAATACATTTTTTCTTTATTTATTCCGCTCTAAAAGGACCCATTGAACCACCGCCTTTTCTCCCACTCAACTCCTTCATCGACTCGACTTCCTTCCCATCTCGAAGCTCCTTGTAATGTGAGGCAATACCTGGTTTTCCAGATGGTTGACCGATGTATCCAATCGCCGTCGAGTTGGCAGCTACCATGTCGCTCTCGAGAGTTCTCTCAGGGGATTTTCCTCGTGTGGGGAGCATGATGTAAATGCCGCCTGCGATCACACCTGCTGCTGCAGCGATGGGCATCCTGGGAGTGTCAGCGGTGATAACAAGGAGGGTGAGGGTGAGGGTGACTGTACCAGTTCCTTGTGATGGCTTCCGGACCGCCGGGGCGTGCAGGTGGGGGCTGCTGACCTCCCGGGCCGCCGAGGTTACCATCTGGATGAACATGCGTGGGGTTTGTAGAAGCAAGACGAATCTGGGGGCGGAGGAGTGGGATTCGCACCACAGGACGACGGATCAATCTCATGGACATTTTTGACTTATTTTGGTGATACAGTACTTATTTGGATGAAGCAGTAATTGGATCTCCGCAATTGGGGAGCTTTGCTATTTAATAGGGTTCAGTCAATGATCTAAGAGCTATGGATGATGGAGGGATGACGTGGTGAGCTATAGCATCAGGAGCTTCCCCGCGTCAGAATATCTGGAGATGTGTAGCCATTGACGATCATTGGATGTCATTGATGGGTGATGGACGTTTTGGGATTGAGGCGGGAATAGAAGCATGTGACTGTGGAAGGAGGGTCTGGGGATTGGATTGGAATTCTCCGATCGTTGGTTGGAGGATGGTTGTATTGATGGACTGTTAACGGTGGCTATAGGCAGATGATATGATTTGGGATGGGTTCAGTATCAAAGGTCATTATGAGAGTAAATGAGGGATAGAAGATAATCTATTTATGAGAAAGGATTCGAGTAGAATGCATACTCGATTGATTTGACTTGAGTTTATCTACATTCCTTTTCGTGCCTATGATGCATTACGTCGCCGGCCGTGTTGCCGGTGTGGACACCGGGAATTGTGGGACCCTGACCGGGTGGGCATTTCATGACTCCGGGAGCCGGGACGTACGGAGAGTCAATACACAGATAAGAAAGGCATGAAGAGTTCTGCTGCGGAGACAATGGTTTTGAGGTCAACCTGAATCCGATGAGGTCATCACTGAATCCTTTGTCGCATCACGAAAAACACACGCCTCAGAAAGAAAAAATAGCGCTGTCCCTGATGATTCCGATGCCAAAGATAGAGTTGATCAGTGAGACGATTTTAGCAGTCGGGAATGTGCTTCGGGGCTGAGTGTGTCGAGAACCGAGGAGAATTTTGGGTGGGTTCGGTAGACGCCGGGTCCGAAAATCAGATGATTTCTCAACACCAGATTTTGAGAATGCCATCACCATGATTGCATTTACAGATGCATGTGTTAGAAGCTTCGATTGAATTATTGCCGAGATGCGATTTCTACAGAGGAAAGAATGTATGTTGATAGCTATTAAATTGATAATTATGTATCTGGTTGCTTGAGAGAATTAAATTGTATACATCACACCCATCGATGCACAGTATCCTGGAAATTGCAGTTAAGTTTAGAATATAAAATAAACG
Organism: Fusarium udum; assembly: GCA_013186905.1. Taxonomy (NCBI): domain Eukaryota; kingdom Fungi; phylum Ascomycota; class Sordariomycetes; order Hypocreales; family Nectriaceae; genus Fusarium; species Fusarium udum. The sequence continues at coordinate 32,289 of JAAQPG010000500.1, forward strand.
ATAAAATGTGAAAAGTATCCAACCGTAGATACAGATAATCTATCAACTTCTCAATCATCCTGGAGAATGTGAAGATCTCAAGGTGTAGAGATCCAATTGTGGTGTTGCGGACCCCGGCATCGCCCGAAATGGCTGTGTCCAGGGCTGGATCATTCTATGGCACCACCAAAAACAGCACCACCCGTCAGCTCAGAACATCAACATTCGACCGAAGAAAATAGTTGCGGAAATGAACGAAATGACCTTCAAGACAAGAATATAATGATGGAGTTCTTTACTCTCAAATAGTTTTCCTCATCACCATCAATCACAATCACAACAACAATCACTGAGATCTTCTCACCAACAACACTTGCATCTTCAGCTTCAGCTTCGGCTCACTTACACAACCCACCAACCCACCAACCAATCCACAAAAATGGCTGCTCTCATGATCAAGCCCACTGTTGGCCCCAAGTAAGCATCAATTTACCCTTTTAACAGTTCTTCACTAACAACTAACTTCAGGGTCCTTCCTGTTCTCATCGCTGTTGGAAGCATCTCTGTTGTCGGCGGCTACGTTCGCTCACAACTCACAAACCAATCCCGAACATTCGATCGCTACTTTAGCCAATACAACACCACAAAGAGCGAAACTGTTCGTGCAAAGACTTTCAACGGTTCTGTTCCCGATCCCCGAACAAGTCTGTTCAATGTTCTCGGCTGGTAATTTTGGATATAATTGGGATGGCGTTTGGACGGATACACTGTTTTTGGACATGAGGCGTTGGAATCTGCCTTGTCATAGATACGAATAATTAAACATTCTCACCAAACTCACATGCGAAATAGTGCAAGGCTAATTGCCGAATATTCTGCTCAGTGGAAATGACACATGATGGCTTTACCCAAATATCGATAAGCTTAATTGGTCTAGACTCCAGCTCAGTCTTGGCATTCCCTCTTTGAGACTGTCTAACTCTCAGCCCTACAACACCACTCGCCTGTTGATCCAATAGCAATCTCGCATTTCTCAATAGCTCAGCTGTCCTGGTCTTCCAGGGAGACGCCACGCCTGGATTTTACGTTTAGGTTATTATGCCGTTGAGGGCGAAGCCAATGATGGACTTGCAATGACACGATGAATGCCCCGTCGCATTCGGAGAGTTGAACAGCCGGGGGGCTTGGAGGTTGTGGTAGTTTAATAAAGCCTCCTTTCCTTGCACGCGACTCAAAGTTGGATACACAAACTTTACGGTCGTCAAGATGTACCAACCGCCGTATGTGCAGAATGAGTCGTATCAACATTATCAGCCATATCAGCAACAACAGCCGCAACAACAGCAGACTACATACGAGTATAAGCCTGTGACTGCACAGGAAGTTTATCCTGTCGAGACAGATGCGGGACAGCCTGAGAAGCGGGAACGAGAGAGACCTGATTACCGGCCAATTCCTCTACGATGGCCTTTCATCAGCGCGCTGATTCTTGTGTTGTTGGGTCTTATGGGATTGATCATCTATGCTACACGCACGTTGAATGGCGATGATAAAACAGCAAAACTCGAGAGTCGCTCGTTTAGAATCACGAATGAAAACCTCTTCTACATGAAGAGACAAGATGTCGCGAGCGAACCATCTCAACCTGAACCAACAGCCGACACCGAAACTGAAGAATCTCAAGACTCACAACCCGAGCCTGAGCCTGTCCCTACAGATGACATACCTACTGCAACTGGTGATGTCGAAGGAGGAACTCTGACAACAGCCCTTATTGAATCAGTCTTTACAACAATGGTCACAGAACCAGGCTCAATCGAAGTCTCAAAAACAACCGAGCTCATCACAGAAACCGGCGAAACCACCCTCACCGAAACCATCACTGAAGCAGCATCGACTTTCACGTCCTTCATCCCCGAAGAGTCAGTCCCCCCTGAAGAATGGCAGCCCACAACAGTCGTCCAACCCGGCCAAACAAAAACCCTCATCACCGTAAAAGAAAACGGCGCCGTCCGCACAACCGTTCGAGAAACTACACGAACTGGTCCACCTATTGTTTACGCTTCTGTTGGAACCACGACTATTTACTCGGTTCTTACTATTGATTCAGAGGGCAAAGTTGCGAAACCCCCTGTTACGAGGGTTAGAACAAGTGAAGTCGCTGCTACGGTGAAGACAGTAGTTGATGCGCCCCCGCCGGTAACGATGGTTCAGACTCTGGCGGATGGACAGGTTATACCGTCTGTCTCTACGCCAATTGGGACTACGCGAGTTACGACGGTGCCGCCGACAAAGGTTGTTGTAACGGATGTTGAGACGCCGACTGGTGATACCAAGATTGTTGTTGAAGCTACGACACATACTCTTACGCATTCTGGGTACTTCATTGGAAAGTTTCTACCGCCTATTGTTGCTGTTCTTCTCGCAATGGGTATTCGAGCGTTGAATCAGTCGGCGCAGCAGTATCAGCCTTTTGCCGCGCTGACAAGACAGGGTGGTGCTCTGGGTCGTGAGGCTTTGTTGTTGAGTTTCGATGGGTGGATGAGTATCTATCTCCCGTTCAAGCTGTTGTTCAACAACCAACCCCTCCCCTTCCTTACAGCACTGGCTATGTGGGCATCGAGTGTCGCTGCGCCGTTGTCCAGTGAAGCCGTGGGTCTCAAGATCTATGGAAGTTGCAAAAAGGGTGCTATCGACGGCTGTGCTCTTGAACTTGGTGTTTCGAAGACATCTGCCTACGCGCTCGTCGGTCTTCTCGGTGCAATCGCCATTCTGCTCATGTTAACACTCAGTGTTATTAGTCGACACTGGCGAACCGGTGTGTTTGCGAATCCCTGGTGTGCTGCTAACACGGCGGCACTTGTTGCTCGTAACCCAGAGATTCGATCAATGGGTGCTCAAGACTGGAAAGACTTGAAGGGTGCTGTTACGGAGAAGAGGTTTGCTATGGGGTGGTTCCGCAATCAAGAAGGTAGAGATGAGTATGGTCTTGTTGTCGTTGGTGATATCAATCGTGATATCATGACCCCTTATGGTAACACGCCTTATGAAGAGGGTATGGCGTATCGACCTCAAACTCACCGTCGAGCACCGCAGACGTTCATGGCGTTGAGTTTCTGGTATCGCTTTACATTCCTCGTGTTTCTGATATGTCTGCTTGGGTTCATCAGCTACTATCACTTCGTTGATACGTTTAGCCACTTGCCCAAGAACATGAAGAAACTCATGGAGAGTCAAGACTTTGGTGTGCGATTTGTTTGCTCTGCGCTAGGTGTTATTGTTGTCTTTTGTTGGGAATTTCTCTTCACCAGTAAGTCATCTTCACCCCCTTTTTGATACAGATGCTAACCCTTCAGGTGTCGCTGTTATCACACCCTATCGTCGAATGGCCGAGGATCCTCAAGTTCCTACACGATCAGTTCTCATGACACCAGCAACAAACCCAGTCTCCGGCTTCTTCGTTGCTCTTCGAATCCGCGATCCCCTTCTCTTCTTCACAGCCTTCACCACCCTCCTCGCTCAGTTCCTGCCAATTCTTCTCGCCAACGTACCATACAGCCTCACACAAACAAGTGAAGCCCACGAGATATGCTCCCGTCTGAGCATTGGTATTCTCCTCATCATGGTCATTGCCATGCTGTCGAGTCTATTAGTCAAGTGGCCCGACTTACCCGTCGATCCACGAAGTCTGGCTGGTGCACTTTGGTATGTTGCTGATGCACCGTGGGTGAGAGGTCTTGAGGGTGTTGCGGCTATGAGTGCGAGGAAACGTAAAGAGGCTGTTCAGGGGCTTGGAGGAAGTTGGACGTATGGACCTATTCATACGCCTATGGGAGAGAGGATGTGTATTGAGCATGGAACCACTGGGTTTAGGCGATAATGTCTTAGAAAGGGGTGAGATTTCTTGTGAAGCGATTATGATAAGTAATAATTAATGAAGTTTATAACCTTTGAGTATACTTCCAGTGAAACAGGTCGTGGGTGTGCATTGGTTGGTCGGAGTGTGAGTTAATGTCTAACAGTGGCAGTACTTTGCACTGGCACTGGCAAACGACGCTCACATGAGCGTTCATGCCATGCATCCAGTATCTCCATGGACAATGTATTCTATTCTGTGTTTCTGTCTCCTCTCCTCTTCACTTTTCCCTTCCACCACATTCAACGCCAGCGAATACAGACAACATCATCAACACATCGACAGAAGAACGATGGCCTTTAACAAACCTCAGGATAACGTCCTCAGACACCCATACGCGGGCTGTCGAGACTTTGTTCGTCCTCACATCGGACGCGGTCGTGGTCGTGGCCAGCCCCAGGGGTTTAGAAATGCCACACCAGGTCCGAGCTACGGCCAGCATCAACGGGGATACGAGCAACCCACTTTGTATCCCCAAGGATACGGCAGAGTTACCAACAACTACCATCAGTCCGATAACTACTATCAGCTTGCTCCTGAGCAACTTCCACTCACTGCGGTGACTTTGTACCCCCAGCCTCTTTCTGCTGAACCACTCAGTGCAGCAGTCAACAATGCTATTCGTCTCTCGTTGAACGCCAACTGCCTCAGCATCAGGACCAGCCAGTCATTCAAAGCCAGTCGGAGAGTCACAGTCAAGAAGTTCACCCTGAACAGGCCTCTAGAGGCACTAAGCGTAAGAACAACACGGAGCATGGCGAACAGACGAACATGACCCATGTTGCGGACCAAGCTGTGTTCGGCGACCACCATGGCAGCATGTACGAGGAGAACGCGATCAATCAGGGGGTTGATTATGGGCTACTTAAAGCCAAAGGTCATTCAAGTTTCATCAACCGTGAAGCTACCATCCAGGCAATTGAGGGCATGTTCCAGCGAGGCGAACCCATCACTCTCTCTTGGAACTCAGAAATCTCGACAGTAACACCAAACACGGCTTCCCAAATGCCTTCCCACGCGGCAAAGCGACAGCGGGTAGTCTCAGCCCGGGATAGCCTCGCCCTCGAGCGAGCTGATCCTAATATCTATTTTAAACTAAGAGATGTTAATACTTACCTAAAGGCAGCTGCTAACCCCACGATCTGTGGTAATTTTCAATGCAGAGGCCACACGGTAGCTACGTGCCATCGAGTCAGTGGATATGGCTTCATTCGTGGCTGTGCCATCTGTAACACTTCTCGTCACAACACCTGGAACTGCCCCGAGT
>JAAQPG010000501.1:0-56169 GCA_013186905.1 Fusarium udum
GCGAATTAGCTGACTATCACAGCTTCTTAAAAAGACTATTAGCTAAGCAAATTAATAATAAAATAAATTAGAAACTAATTATAATTAATATAACTTAGCTAGCTGAGTTTACTATAAGAGACCTGATTCTAATAGGAGGTTGAACTGGCCTTAGGTCTGATTTTATATTACCCTGTTTTCTCTTACTAAACTCCTTGTAGGTCTAACAGACTCAGAAAGCATAATTAGGCTGTAATTTATGCTTGTAGCGCTCCTTATTTTAGAAATAAACAAAAACATAGGGGCTTTTCAGAGACTATTGATTTGACTAGCCATTTCTGTAGGCTTAGCGCACGGTTGAATCAATAGTTCCAACTCATATCTTCAGCTCAACCAAACATGGACCAATTAATAATAAATGATAAAGTCTGCTGTTTCTCTTCTCCTATGTTTCTGCTTCTTCTCTTCTTCCCCGGCCGCCGTATCTATTTGTCACTCATTTGGCGCTTCTGCTACATTCTTAGTCACGCTTTACCATCAGAATTCTGCTGCGATGCGTGTGCATACGACCCTGGGGCCTCTAATCCTCAGCGCTGGGCTTTGCGCCGCTCGCGTAAGTGCCAGAGACGACGCGTTCTCACCAAAGCTCATTTCATTGCTAGGCTTGCGCGCCCCATCCCCGATCAACAACAGCAACGTCGTCATGGTCCAGCGAAACAGACACTGCGACGGCGGCTATAGGATCTACCACTACGGAAATCGCAACGACTATTTCTGGAGTGGCTTCTGAAGAGACTACCACTACTGCTTTGTCTGACAGCGCCGTTGAAACCTCGGTGACGGTATCGACTTCGGCTTTGGAGTCGTCAACCTTGGACTCATCAACTTTCCAGGTTTCGACATCTGCCGCTGAGACATCAACTCACACGACCGAAGACGCAACGACTACCACAACATCTCCCGCCCAGAGTGCACAGACTCCACCCAACGGCGATTTCGAGGATGCTACCCTCGCACCTTGGGAGAGCACCGGAACCACAGCAGTCCTCACCCGGGGCAGTGTTTGCTACCAAGGGAACCAGTGCGCGTACGTACCCCCAGCAGCCCCGTGCACTTTTACCTTCTGCTAATCAGCCACAGGAACCTCCCAGGACCGTATAGTGGAAACACAGCCAAGATCTGCCAGCGGGTAGACATCCAACAGGGCTACGAGTACACTTTCGCGGCACATCTCAGACAGGGCTGTACTTATTACTCCGCTGGAGAGGGAGAGGACCTCGACTGCGCCGACAACATCAACTCGGTTAAACTTTCCATCGATGGGGTGTTTGACTCGGAAGCGAAACTAGTCAGTTGGGATAACCAGTACCATGAATACTCCAACACATTCCAATATACTGGCCCAAGTATTGACTCGACTGATCTTTGCATTTCTGTTATTATCAACCAGGGCGAGAGGTATAACTTCATTGTTGATAGCGTTTCTCTTGTGCGCGGGAAATCGGTGCCTGTCCCCGAAGAGACATGAGGGCTTGGCCCGAGACGTGGTACAATGGGCGTCTGATAGGATTGACTGAGCCATGGTTTCTGGCTACCGAACAGGCCCATGCTTGACGTCACATATTACCCAACATTATTCACTTTATATTTTCTGACGCAAGTTATTTATATGCACTATAATACAAACATGTTTCCAAGAATAGGGATTCCGTCAAATGCGCATCTTCCTGCCAGTTTCTCTCTCTGCCAGACTTGATGTCCTTGTTTGCGGGTATGTTGCTGCCGTTAGACTACCCTAAAACACCGTCAGAACCCCCGCACGATCGAGCAAGATTGCCAGTCTGGTCTAAATATACAATTATATATCTATATCTAGACCTAGAAGCAAAAAACGCTAGCTCATGTTCTTGTTGACTGTTAGCTCATCGGGGCTGAGATACCCCTGTCGATAGACCATGTTAAATGCAAGGTACACATCATCAGCCCCCACACAGTCACAGATTTAATCAATCTCGACTTCAATAGCCTCTAAACTATTGGCATTAGCGCGACGCCAACGAGTAATTCGCGTACAGCCAACACCACCTTCGGAGCGTTTTTAACAATTTGACAGCGGCCTTTAAAAAGGAGGCGCCACGCCCAAAAAGCCGCTGAATCCGTTTTGCGTTTTTGCAACCTCACATTCGTTTACCCGCGCTGTCTCAGTCGCTGCCACTCGTTTAACTAATCGCCAAAATGGTTCGCTATTCCATCCTCGCAGTGGCTTTTGCCATTCTCGGAGCCGAAGCTAGCCCCTGCCGACCCACGACCGTGACGAGCGTTGCCGAGGCCTCTTCGACGATCGCTTCCGACACGACGGTTACTACCTTGGCTACCACTGCAACAACTGCTCTTGTGGAGACGACTTCTACAGTGTTGGAAGAGACTACTTCTACTGCCGTCGCGGAGAGCACAACAACGACCGAAGAGCCCGCCTGCGTTGCAACCCAAGTCGTCGTCAACCCCGGCTTCGATGACAGCGCCAGCAGTAAATCACCTTGGTTCGGCGACGGCTCGATCATCACCGACGGCGCCAATTCCGCTCCCAACGCCATGTAAGTCCCACTACCTCTTCACATCTCGTCTGCGCTAACAGCACTCCAGCTCCTTCGTCTTCTCAAATGGCGGCGGCGAAGCACAGATCTCCCAGACTCTGACCAACATCGACGGCACCTACCGACTGACCTACAACTGGGGCGTCTTCTCCGGCGTCAATGTCGGCGCTGGCTTCTCGTGCAGCATCACTCCCAAGGTCGGAGACAATACCCTCCGTTCTGTTTATCCCGACGGCTACACCGGTTGGACTCCAGCGAGTCAGATCTATTCGAGCGCCGGTAACGTCGTGGCTGAAGGTGACTTGTCGCTTGCGTTGGCATGCTCTGGAGAATATGATCAGCTTACGATCAATATTGATGACATCACCCTCACGAAGCTCTGCGGTCCTCAGGCTAGTTAGACCTGTGCCAAAGTCTCAGACTGTAAACGATGAACTTCATGTTACATATTAATTACTCGCACGAGGATTTAGCTCTGCGGGATATATATTCCTTTCGTTTTTAGACGGAGTGATGCTGTCTAGATAAGCTACTACCCCTACAATTATATTAATGAATGACATGAGTCAATGTACCCGCCAGCCCAGAACATTATGTCCCCTAGGATACAAAAGAGCGCCCAGGGATTATATAAATCTCTCCGTAGCAATGCCCAATAGGAACCTATCCGCTCTGTCCTTACGTCACTCAGCGGCTGTGAATAACCTAATTGAGCCGCACAGCTGACACCGTCTTACAGCCAAGACACCATGATCTCCACTGCAAGATCTCGATGTATCCTTCTCTTCAGCTTGACAACCCCACGTTATGTGATTTGTAAGTTACAAACGTAATAAATCTTATTGGACGTGGGAGGTAGAGTCCAAGAAGGGTAATCAAAGCCTCAATCCGGTGGTTTTCCTGCCATGATGTGATGGATCCTTCGTCATCTTCAAACGCCATAAGCTTACGAGTGGTATCTCATGACTTGGACTTGCGGGGCAGTAAGCAATATTCTGAATCATCATGATTCCTTTGTCCGCGAAGAAGGGCTAATATTGCTCCGTTGGCCGGGTCTTCAGAGTAGCTGATTTAGTATAAATGTAGTGAGTAGCTCATTGCATCCTATTGCCGTTTTCTCAGATAGAGTTCAGGTCTGATCGAAACTCTCAGTTAGGATGAAAACACTTCAGTATTATCTCTACACATCCATCTTCGTGGGGAGTTCCCTCGCAGTTCGTGGAGGCCACTGTCCCCCTCTCGGTCCAGTCCTCCCTGCACCTATCCACCCCTCTACCCATTCTTCAGTCAAGTCAGCAGTAGCTGCTATACAAGCAAGACTTGAAGAAGAGACAGCTCCCTTCAATCTGTCTTCCATAGCAGTCGCCATAAAATCAACTTCCGAGGATGATTATCTATTCGAATTCGCCAATACACCTCCAAAGGTTGATCCTCGTGGAGTTGACAAAGTTGACTCCGACACTGTCTTCCGCTTGGCCAGTCTCTCCAAGGTGTTCCCCGTCCTGGCTTTGTTGAAACTTCAGAAGGTTAATCTTGACGATGCTGTTACGAAATACGTTCCTGAACTTAGGGCACTGAACAAACAAGTTCGAAAGCAAGATGCTGTTTGGGCGGTCGATTGGGATCAGGTCACCATCGGGGCCTTGGCGTCTCATATTGGCGGTATACCAGCTGACTGTGAGTATCTTCTTGATCGAGAACTGACATTGTGCTAATATGTATAGTGGTAACTGATGTCGAGCCTTATGGAGACTGGACAAAGCTTGGCTACCCGCCACCTGACCCATCCAAAAGCCTCAACTGCTCTGGTCTTTTGGGTCTTCCAGAGTGTACCAAAGAAGGTAAGATCCCATACTTCGTTGTAGTTGAAGATTGCTGACATAGGGAGATTTCTTTGAACGATTCGGCGAAAGGCCGCCCGTTTACGCACCGTACGCTGTGAACCCTGTTTACTCCAACGTGGGGTTCGCTATAATGGGATTGGTCATTGAGAAGGTCAGTGGTATGCCTTCTGGAGAGTTCATCAAGAAAGAGATCTGGGATCCTACTGGAATGGAACATACATTTGACTCAAAACCCGATGACTCCTTGGGATTCATACCCGTGGATGATGAGTGGTGGAACGCAACACTTGGTTATGGTGATCCGTAAGTATACCCAGCTACTATGCATCGAGTGACAAACACTGATCAATTTGACTAGTGCCGGAGAATACTACTCTTCTATTAATGATATAATGGCTTTTGGGGATGCCATCCTCAAGAACAAGCTTCTCAGTCCAGCAGAAACAAGAAAGTGGCTAAAGCCTGCTACGAGCACCTCATCAAGAGGAATTCTACTTGGAGAACCCTGGGAAATATTTCGTGCCGATAACGTCACCAAAGACGGCCGTCTCATTGAATTCTACACTAAAGCTGGTGATATCACCACGTATCACTCGCTCATGGTGTTAATCCCAGACTACAACTTGACCATCACCCTTTTCAACGCTGGTCCTGAGGTCAGCGGTGGTCTTCTCCAAACTCTCTTCACAGAAATCGCAAGAGAATTACTCCCCGCTGTGGAAGAAGCTGGCAAAGATGAAGCAGCCAAGATCTACGGTGGCACATACAGTGATACCAAGACGAACTCGACGCTCACTCTCTCAGTCGATGATGAGCCTGGATTTCATATCACGAATTGGACAGTCAGGGGTGTTGATATTGCGAGCACATATCTCAGCATTGGGCTACCACCGACATTTCCAACACCCCCTGGAGAAGTCCGCTTTCGCTTGTATCCTACTGGCCTGCGGAGTGATACAGAGTCATCTTGGCGAATGATGTTCACTGCTGGGTCTGAGGAAGATAATGAGGAGGCAAATGCGCTCTTGGCCTGGCCTGATGGGAACTGTAATACCTGGGCGTCCTTGGATCGCATTGTGTACCAGCTGTTGTCGCATGATCATTTTGTGTTTACTGAGTCTGGTAAGGGTGATGACAGGACGGTTGAGAAGCTTGAGCTTGTGGGTTATAGAGTTGAACTGCAGAAGGACGATTGAGGCAGCACGAGTCGAGACTATAGTTCAACATAGGGCTAGGTTCTCTCTGCCGGAATAAGCTCTCAGCCACAAGTCTCAACTGCAAATAACACTTCTAGCCCACAACTTATACATCAATACCGCGAAGAACGGTCGAGGTGGATCACAGGGGATGTTGTCTGTGCCAATGGTAGGATGCTGTATACCTGAACTATGAAGTATGCAAGTGGCCAGTATCCCAATGTCGAAACATGAAGCACGCAGAGAGGATACTCAAATAAACAACACTAAAGTGAACCCGAAACGTCTGCCAGGCTTTCAACCAGGCATCCAAGCGTCCCATTCTGAATATGGCCCTGTAGAATCAGAACTCTCCTGCAGCATGATCCCTCCGGTGACATCGAGTAGTTCTGCATCTGAAGAGCTTTGGGCATAGAATGGAAACGGCATGGCCCGCTCGCCAAGGAAAATCGTGTTCCGGTCCTGCGCAGCCGCCCTGTGCGAAGTAGAGGCCTGATCCTGCGTAGTCAGCTCCCAGATACCAACAGTAGAACTCTGAAGACTGCTGTCGGCCATTGGGTCTGTAGGTGTCTCGAACAAAGACTAGAAAAGCTCACTTTGATCTAGAATGTTGAGTTAGTAATAGACCTAGTTCTGTAACGAGTAGGATGACATACCAAGTAGCCTCTTCAAGATATCTCGGGCGCGAAATGCCATGCTGTCGGTGGCTCCAAGATTGGATAGGCAGTCAACAGCTCGCTTCAAATGGTTCTTTCACGTCGGCGCAAGAGTGTGTGCAGGGTCGTAAATGTAGCAGATTGCTTGCACGAATGTAGCTGTGATCAAGCAGTAGGTGGCATACCAGCCAAGACCCCGTAGGTGCTCAGGCTCCCTCTCGAGGTAGGCGCAAATAGACTCGACACACTTTTCGGCCACATCAAGACACGATGAAATAGGCTCAATCGATCTCTCGAGAGTTCCCTTGTCTCTGATGATGCGAAACAAGATTGGTCTGTTGAGTATGATATGGAGGTAGAAGGACCGCTATATGAGAATACGCTTGGGTATCTTAAACCATGTTTCCAGCATTATGTTTTCATTGAAGTATGGGGGGAGATTTCTGCGCCACTGCGCGATACTCCTGTCGAGTGTAACTGCTCTTTCATGACCTGGTATCTGATGAGCAAGAAGTTCAACCTGAACCATATTGGCGATCTGTGCCAGCTTAGCGTGCTGGACGAGACAGGCCGTCGTGCTGGGACCGTCCCTGCTATCCGGAAGGCTTTCCATGTCCACGGCGCGGTCCTGGTCATTGAGGTTCGAGGGGGGCCGAACGTTGACACCAACGAGAGATGCGGGAGGTCTTCCGAGTGTCAGTTGTGCCCCAGATACAAAGACAAACAAGGTCCACCATGCCCTTCTTCAGATCTCCATCATGAAGGGGCTCGAGGGCGGCAGGGAGAACTCGCGATGAAGACCGATAGCCAAAGCCATACTCTAGCCAATTCCGATAAAGTACGAAGCCTTAATTTGGCTGGTTTCGCCTCTGCAGATAGTTGGCTGTGAGCACAAGCCCTTGGACATAGCTAAGGGATCCTTTCTCCAGAATATCCATAGCTAGACTCTGATGAGCTTTCTGATAGATTGGTACATCGCTATCTGAGGCATCAGTTGCTCCGACCAAGGTTCCAACAGCGATAACAATGTTGTATAGGAGCGCCCACGGGCTATCCCGTGGCTTAGCTAGTGCTCCTAAACTGTTTGTTTAGCGTCTGAATCATTGGTATTCCTAAAGAGACAAACCCCTACCTGAAAGACGAGCACGAAAGGTCCCTTCATGGAGGATCGGTTAGTAACTATGGTAGATCCTGAGATAACTGTTGATATCCTGTGAGATAGTAGCTGGCGATGCTTCAGAACTGTGGCGTGTATCCGGGCCATCCATCGAGAGAGACGCTGGCTAATTAGCAGGAATGTACATACAGCGTTTGTAGAAGCTTGAGAGCGGCAACCCCAGACTGGGGACTGGTATAGCCGACCTTTCCTGGTTCTGTCACGAGAGAGCCCATGCCGTCGGTAGTAGTATCGAAATACTGCGATTCGTCAAACTCGTAGTCTTCATCGTTGCTCCGTTCCGCTGTAATGGTGTTGTCGGGTTGTTGGTTCCCTACGGGTCGTATCGTGTTTCAGGAGCTTCAGTAAGTTGAGCAGGGCTCGAGTGCGGAGGTATGTCCTGGGTCCCAAGTTCAAGACGTTGCATTACATCTTGGAGATTGACTTCGGGTAGCCGAAGGGCCCAAGCCTTTTCCATTAATGCTATTGTCTTTTCAGCCTGATTCAGGTGCCTATTTTCACTGTTAACCAGGAAGGAGAGAAAGAAGAAGAAAAAGAAATGCTTCATAAATCTCACTCGAGCATCAGAACTTACGTCTGCAGCGTTGTGAGCGACTCCAAAACCGTGCTGTATCTGCATTACTTCCTGTATCTCATACAGTTGGAGCATCTTTCATTCTGGGGTTTGCATTCGTTACAAGTTTTTGATTTGCGTGACAATGGTAGTTGAAGATCGCCACAAGAGCCACGATATTCAGTCCAGCGTAGAAGCCAAAGCTTCCCGACGGCGTCAACGCGAGCAGCATGTGTGGGAATGTGAGTCCCAGCACAGCAGCCCAGAAATTGTTCGTCGTCACAGCCCATGACATGCCAATCTCACGGTGTGATACAGGAAATACTTCAGCTGAGTAGACAAACGCACATGGGCCTTCTCTACGTGAGTAGAAGGCGGCAAAGCCAAAAATGAAAAAAAAAAAACGAAATCTTACCCCGGGCTTGGCCGTGAAAGCGTTGGAGCTGTCATCAAGACAGGTAAGGGCATTACGAAATTTAAACATGGTACATACATTACATCTCATAGAAATCAATGTCTTGGTTAGCTTGATACTGACGTTTGTTCTATTGCAGGCAACAGAGTCGCTATTGAATACGGCATCCCACGTTACGAACCGGCTTGCTATTACTGTCGTACCGGCCAGTACAACGCTTGCCCAGATGTGGTCTTTTTCTCGATCCCTCCTTATCACGGCACACTGTGTCGCTACCACGTCCATCCTGAAGCTTGGTTACATGCATTACCAAGCAGCCTCAGCTTCGAGGAAGGCTCACTGCTTGAGCCCCTTTCTGCGGCCCTTGTAGCATTGACAGATCCAACCTTCGCCTCGGAACTCCTCTGGTCATCTGCGGCGCTGGACCGATCGGTCTTGTGACCCTCCTAGCGGCTCATGCGGCTGGCGCTGCTCCGATTGTCATCACGTACTTGGACGAGAATCGCTTGGCCAAAGCAAAGTCCCTCATTCCTAGGGTTCGTACTGTGCTTGTTGAGCGAGGAGTGGATGCTGTGAATTTGGGCAAGAAGATTGTAGATACTCTAGGCCAGGAGGCACGACTAATTTTGGAGTGTACTGGTGTTGAGTCCAGTATATATGCTGCCATTTACGCAAGTACCTCAAGAACTACTATACGCAATGCCTTACCTCAGCTGACACATGTTTCCAGGCTTCAGCGTTTGGCGGTGCTGTGTTCGTTAATGGCGTTGGCAAAGACTTCCAGAATATCCCATTTATGCATCTTTCCTCAAAAGAGATCGATCTCCGCTTCCAGTATCGTTATCATGATACTTATCCCAAGGCAATCAGCCTTTGTGACCCAAGGATTGATCGACTTAAAGCCCCTCGTTACACACCGATTTAAACTGGAAGATGGTGTTGAGGCGTTTGCGGTGGCATCAAACCCGGCAGCAAGGGCGATCAATGTTGAAATTACTGATAGTTAATTATACAATATAAATACGCTTGATTCACTTACAAGTTGTGTGGCGGAGTGCCAACGCTTTTGTTGGTGTTTGATGTTGGTGAAGTTAACAGCACTTTGCCAATTGTAACTGTGGCTGCTGCAACAGAGGCCTGATGGATCCATCTCAAAATACGCATGTCTTAGCAGCCCCTTAGCCTTTCTTTAAAAGGCATGGATCGACGTTTCTGTTAATGTCAATAGCGGCAGTATTTCGACAGATATCAGTTCATATCGAGCGACCCTTGTCGGCAATTTGGGAGAAACTACCCTAAATATTGTACATGTAAGCTTAAATTAGTAGAGACATCTTAGAATGGTTTATTTGGACAGTTAAGTCTCCATATCCAATACACTAAACCCGACTAATTGACTCTGCCTACCCTGGGCTTAGTCTGGCGACCAAAAGGAATTATTGAATCGTGGCGTTCGATAGAACATGAAATATTTGCCAATGCTCCATTCAAATCACCGAAACTGTTATTGCATAAAGGGCCATCCGTCCTGAATTTTCTTCGCTCCCTTATTGTTTCTGTCGTATTCACTTTAGTCATTCTTTATCTTCGATAATGCGGTCTCCGATTTTCTTGCGTCTAGTCTTTGGCCTGCTGACTGCCGGTTACGCGATTGCAAGCCCGTGCAAGCCGAGTAAGTGAAAACCATGATCATTCACGCAGTATCCTAACGTTGTGATTAGGCTCAGTCGCGACTGCATCTGCAGGGTCATCTACCATATCTACAGGGACTTCATCCGAAACATCAGTTGCATCTTCCACCGCAGATGAACCAACAGCAACTTCTGTTCTGTCGCCGTGTTCGACCCCAGCCCCATCTTTGGCGATGCTGCAGTACGACCATACACCATCGACTCACAAGGAAGACTTGTCAACGACCAGGGCTTCTTCCTTTGCGGATTCTACATTGCTACCAACGTCAATCTCGACTCCCCCGCATCAGTTGGGACCTGCACGAGCTCTGGACCGAAGAAGGCTTTTCTGAACTGCCAACTTTCAGCAGACCTCACAATTCAATGCTCGGTCCCTGGCCGGTCTTGCGAGGCGAACATGATTGGTGAGCCTTTGTGTGAAGAGACTAATGAACCATGTAGCGTTTGGTCTGTTGGCACTGTAGTTGTGGGTCATGGTTTGTTTATTGGACCGAGCGACACTCCTGATTCTTTTGACCGTGTTGGGTTGCGCGTTGAGGAGGCGTAAAAAGCGCGGGAATATGGGCAAGGTGTGGTCGCTAGCTTGAAGGGCTTGATGGTGGGACAGGCCATGGACGGTAATAGAGGGAACTTTATCGAGGGGATTACTGTATTATATTGATAACTCTCATTTCTCTGTTGCAGCAGGTACTTTGATTTCAAAGAGTTAGACGGGTCAAAGATTAGATGTACTATGCACACTATCGCAGCCTCCGCGGAATATTCTGTCTTACTCAACTGTCGGCGGGGCTGTAAGTGCTTGGTTGGCCTGAAATCATCACGCCACTGACCTTGGACCTACCCCGCCTTCTTCACTTCAAGCAGAATATCCATCCTTGATAAACCGCACAAGTTCAATCAACAGTAAACTGCTACCACTATGACATCTGCTACCCGCTTCAGACTCGTCTTCAACGTGCCCACATTGTCACTTGCTCAATGTAAAGAGGCCATTTTCGCTGCTGGAGCAGGGCGCTACCCTGGCCCGGGTAACTATACCGAGTGTTGTTGGACTGTCGTTGGGACTGGGCAATTTCGCCCTGGCGATGCAGCCAATCCGCATCTTGGCGAAGTCGGCAAGCTTGAGCAGGTTGAAGAGGCAAGGGTCGAAACGATTTGTGTGGGTGAAGAAGTTGCAAGAAATGCCGTCAAAGCTCTGAAGAGGTAGGTGACTTCACTCCCTCATAACATTAGGCACTGCTAATGCTTCTTAGTGCTCATCCTTATGAGGAGCCCTCTTACTCTGTGTATCGACTAGAGGACTTTTGAAAGGGAGCCAGATAATGGGATTTGTTGACAGGCAGGACTTTATTGAAGGCAGTATAGTAAGGCTTGTTTAAAAAGCAACTAGGAGCCATGGATGTCGAAGTGGTATTGGAAGAAAAGAGAGAAACGAGACCGGGGAAGAATAGCCTATACGAAGCTCCTCATTGAATCCTACCAGTTCAAAAGCCGACCTGGCCTACGACATACGTCAGCTGACATGCCGAATTGAGGAAGTAGTGTGCCGTTCAATGTCAGCACGGCTCATTTGACCGGGAAGTTATCCTTGACTTTCACTTATTCTTGCGTCCCCCGACACTCAGAATATGTCTCGTAAAACTATTTCTAATGTTGTAATCGCTGGTGTAAGTTTGTCCCCTCACCTACAAAGCCCGCGCTGACATCTACAGGGCACCGGGCGTCTCGGTCCACCGACCATGAAATATCTCCTCAAAAACGGCTTCAAAGTCAGCGTGCTGACTCGCAATCCATCTTCTGCACAACTTCCTCCAGGCGTCGATGTGATCGGAGCAGACTACACATCTGTCGCGACTCTGACGCAAAGCCTAGTAGGTCGCGGGTTCGATGCCATCGTTATCATACTTAACCGCCTCGCGTACGACGCATCGGTGATTACCTTGCAAGCAGCAGTCAACGCTGGTATTTGTCGAGCTATCCCATCGTTCTTTGGTGTTTCTCTCGACAATCCCGAGATAGCCAACATGCCGTTCATGAAGACTAAGCTACCCGTTCTGAACGACGTCTTAGCGAAGGCTGAGAAGGGCGAGATTACATACACAGGTATCAACACCGGCATGTTCCTTGACTGGGTCCTTGATGAAGACATATTTGTTGGTCTCTCGGGCAAGGCACCGACTCGTGTTGCGGACGGTGGAGACATCCCAATGTCTGCCACTACTGTCGATGATATTGGAAAAGCAATATCTGCAGTGCTCTTGAAGCCCGAAAAGACCGTCAATAGGTTGTACTACATACACACTGTAGTCATGACACAGAATCAGGTTTTGGAATATGCCCGTGAGGCTGCTCCAGGAGCAGAGTTTGTTGTTGAACAAGTTGACACGAAGGTGTTGGTCGAAGCTGCGTGGAAGCGGTATAACGAAGGAATACGAGACCGAGTTTCGGTGAGGGACTTTGTTATTAGAGCGAGCTATGGTATGGGAAATGGATTCTTTCAAAAGACTGACAACGAATTTCTGGGGATTAGGCAGTGGAGCGATGAGGAGCTTAAAGAGGAGATATTCAGGCGCGTGAAGGCCAATCCGCCTGTTAGTCTCAAGGCCACGGAAGAGTAATTTGTTCAGGCCCATATCAGTGAAGTACCCTTTTCGAGTCCCCATTTACCAGTGGTTCATCAGCCAGACTAGTCTTCATCTGCATCTTCCAACACATACAGTTGCTCAAATAGCTTCATGCCACGTTCTCCTGACGCCTTGCTCAGTTTAGATAACCGTTTCCTCAGCTTCAAATATCGGTCCACCTCTGCTGGCTCCTCATAAACTACACTCTCAACTGATACGGGAGATAGTAGATCTGCAAAGGGATCCTGAAATGATGACTTCTCCGGGTGTAGTTTGCGTTCGCGGAAGCAGAGTAGCAACAACGCCATATCATCCTGATCGAAACCTGGGAAACATTCCTCTGCAATATGTAGTGCACAATTCACGTCCCCTTTTGTTGTTTTCTCCGTGAATTGCCATTGCCATCGAAGTGTCTTGACATAATCTGTCCAGTGAGTCCTCACGTGGCCCACACCGCCCCCACGCTCCACGTTGATATTGAACTCTGGGTACAGGCTCCACAGTCCAGCATCTACCAGACCTCGCAAGGATAAAGTACAAGAGCGCTTTGGAATGTGAAGGACGCCCTGAGAAAGGTACTCTCCGTTATCATGGTCTCCATTGAGTCGAAGATGACGAAAGCGGTTCTCTTGATCCGAAAATTCCGCATCCTTGAAGCAGTTGAGTAACCACTTATCCCTTGCAAACTGCCCCCGTGGGAATTTTGATGTATCCACAGCAAATAGAAATATCGCTTTGCTGACTGAACCACGGGTTGCAGAATCTCCAATTTGCATACTGGATCACAAATATGAGGGAACTGCTCCAGGAAACAAGGTTGTTGGTCTCCCAAGGACTATAAAGGCCCTTATACAAATGGTGATGCAGCATTTCGGAAGCCTCTTGATAGTTCATTGAGAAGATATCGATCTTGTGGTGATTTGATTCCTCGTGCTGGCTGAAGATAGACGCCATGACCTCTTCGTCGTTACGACCCGTGCTGTTGACATCGTATGCCCCGAACAGATGCCGTGGCATGTGCTTTGGAAGCCTCTTGGCCGAGTCGCCGAAAACACAGTCGTCCTCTGGTCGAAATAGTGTCGGACCACCAGGGCAATTGCATAGTGACTGGATCCAGAATTTGACCCAATTCTCTTTTTTCTCTTCGTTCTGTAACAGTGCGACAATGGCAAGATACTTCTCTAGATTGAGATCTCCAGAAGGTCTAACAGCTTGATGATAACATCCTTCCGCAGTCTTCCACAAGATGTCGTCGCTTTTCGCTTCTCGAATTATCCCCTGTGCAACCCTCTCTATGGGCTTCTTAAAATGCTCAAGAAGGGAGCCTACGTTGAAGGAGGCCTTGTCGCCTAAGCAAACGACTTGTCTGACAATATCCTGGATTACCGAATCGTTTAGGAGTCCCGCAACTCGCACGAGCTCAACAGCCCTGGCTTGCACGGTGCAGATGGACTCGACATCGTCCTGGCTGAACGGACCATCAGCATGAAGCAGATCAACGACGTTTTCCGCCCTTTTTGACAAAACAACTGCGGCTTCGTCGAAACTGTCTAAGGCCACTTTTAGAGACTCGAGAGGCCCGCCAGTAATGTTCAGAGTACCCATCATACTGGCGATATCTCCGATCTGGGCCATCGTGTGATTTACGCTGTCGCTCATCTTGAGTACGGTTGGTGAAAGAGGACTTCCTGAGGATGATGAGAGTAGAATAAAGGGATCCGTCTTGGTGCGGGGTTTTGTATACGACATCCGTCATGCAAGACGCCTGAGGCAACAGTCTATGACCAATATGTTCTTCACCTTTGTGTTTTGAAGCTAAAGCCTCTTTTAAATTGATATGTCTCGTAGAGATATCATAAGCTTTACTGATAAAAGCCTCCTTTAACCTCTTGACCGCATCACAGCCGCGCAGATGCGACGTAGCCAATTAAGAGACCATCCTCAAGCCATCCATACTGTATGATGGAGCTCGGGTACCTCCGATTCGCTCACTATTGATGCTCTGCTACCCATTTTGCCTTCTAAAAGTTGAAGTTAATTTAACGTTAGTGTATCGGCTGGATACGTCTCCTCGAGGTGTCATAAGCTTCAACTATTAATCTGCTGTCAACCCACGTGAAGACAAAACATATGGTGCGAATCAAATAGTAGATTCTGTGTTAGATACTTATGCGCAAACTTCCATTTCGTATCCAAGGAAATGCATGTTTTATGAATAGACATCTTCCTTGGCCTAGAAAGGCTAACCCCGCCTGTGGTCAAATGCATCTTCCGCAAGTTGGAGATACGCCCTGCGACGAAGGACTTTTAGCAGGTTCAGGAAATTGCCTCTGGGAAGGCCCTTACGCAGTCATACCCTCATAGATGCGACCCAGGACGGCTAGACCTCGTTGGATAGACAAATGCAATAAGGGCCTGCCCTAGGGTTTGCAGCAAGATTTATTGGCTATCGTGAAAGTTTCTGGGTAAAAGCTTGTACCAGGGGAAAGGATACCGTGTTTTCATTCATTCCCTGTGTTCGCAGCCTAAAGCTTAACCTTGTAGGCGGCAGTCATCCATAGCAATAAGGGCCTCACCACAGTTGAAACACAAAAAGTCTTCTGATTAACGTGTGGGGCGTGAGATGTAAGCATCAGCTGTCAGGTCTATCAACTTGAAATGACACTCTTATAAACCCAGATACGAGACCAAAGTTACAGTAGAGGTTTCAAACCAGTTTTGTGTCGCGAAGTCCATCCTCTCCAGTCATCCGAGAACATGGCTTCAAGCATGTACATCATTTTGGCATCAGAGTCTAACTCCATTTCATCACACTCTGCAGCAAGCCCATCGCATAACTTACAAATTGCGACCTCCAGCCATCTTCTAAGAGCATCGTAGCGACAGACTTCAGCAGGCTCGATTCCTCGCATGAGTTCAATCAACGCTAAACAAACTATCATAAGTCAGTAACCTAAACTACTGAGTCAAAATGTGTCAAATTGTTTACCTTGAGGAATGGATCTTCGGTGTCGAAAGCTCAGAAGTAGCAAGGTCATATCCCATTTGGCGAATTGCTTCAATGGCCCTTCTGCGACCCGAACAGCATACTCTATGTCGCCATTTTCATGCTCTGCTTCTTCCCTCCACTCACAGCGAAGATCTCGTACTCGGTTCGTCCATTCCGGTCTGCCATATGGATATGCAAACTCCGGATACAGAAAGTACAGTCCACCTGAAACCAGATCCTGCAAAGAAAAGACGGACGACCGGTGGCCGTGATCAATTATCCCTTGAGAGAAATACTCTCCTATATCGTGTTCTGTGTTTGCGAGACGACGCTGAAAGAAGTCCGCGTACAATGGATTTGAGGTACGGCCGGCGTACGCTTTGAGCAACCACGTATCTCTCGCAAACTGACCCTGCGGGAACTTCCTCGTATCAACGACGCAGATTTTTATATCTGAGGCTGGTGTGCGGCTGACTCTAGATCTCCATATAGCGTACTGGATCGCACTGATGAACGAGCTACTCCATGATACGAGGTTATCCTGACAGCCACGGGGATAGTGGTTGGATCTGAAGCATTGCTTTGTAAGATGATAATGCAACATTTCTGTCGCTTCTTCTACACCCAGTGAGAGGATATCTGTGCGCCTCTTTGAAATTGAGTACGCGCCCATGGTTGATTCAAAACGGGTGTAAGAGTTCTCACCCGTGCTCTGGGCGTCGAACACTCTGAACAAGTATCGTGGTACTTGTTCGAAAGGCAGCTTCAGAGTCTCAGGAAACTTTGCTTTCCCGGGGTTGAAAAGCGTCGATCCGAGTAAGCAGTCACTTAACTCTTTAACCCAGAAGCTAATCCAGTCCACTCTGAACGTTTGCTTGAGTACTTGGCCAAATTCCGAAGACAGCTGAGGGCCAAGTGTAGCGTCAAGAGTGTCACAGAGATGGTCAAACGACCAGGATTCTTCGCTGACAATCATTCGACGATGCCAGTGAGGATCAATTGAGGCTGCATGTGTGAAAAAGATATCAGCATTCAATTTGCCAGAAGGCTGCACAGCTTGATTGTAGCACTCCTCAACAATTCTGTGTCGACTTCTAATGTCGTAGTTGTCGATATTCTCACGCACTATGTCTTCAGTACGTGCGGCGAAGTAATCTAGCAATACATTGACGTGCTTTTCGCGGGTATCCTTCTCTGACAAGATGTACTGGACATAGCCGCTCGTCTCGTCCGGGGCAGTCTCTGAGGCGAGATTGCTGTCTGCGCGCAGCTTGAAGATCCTTGGTTCGTTCGGCTGGTAGAGAGAGGTGCGGCCATCAAGCATGGCGATGACTTCTGATTTAAAATAGTCATTTAAAGCCTCTTTGACTGATGTGGGTACGGCAGCATCGTAGTCGCTGACGCCAGAGTGGACAGTAAAGTAGATGGTGCCCATGCGAATGTTTATCGGATCCTCGGGTTTGGTTCCCATTGTGACTGAGCCGCGAATATACTGAACACAGAGGCTGGGTTCGGTGTGAAGATGTCGTGATGCAAAATTAAGGGAGTAGATTCGATTCTTTGTAAAGTGGATGCCAGGCTAAGTTAGACAAGCTTGAGCCTAGCGCGTACCGGCAACTTCCGACGGCATTCACAACAGAACGCTATCTTTTGAGACCTTGCCAACAGCATTACAGTATTTATCGTTGATTTGATTGACTTTCAAATAAATGTACGAAATGGCAAAAAACATACAACACCGGGGATTCGCTGGTCGTCACCGACCCAACTACTAATCCGGCGCTTCGAAGCTTGACTCTGGGGGAGCGGACGGGACCCCGTATTCTCTTCGAGCTTTGGTCGTATGTGACAGTCTATATTGCAAAATCACATCAGAAGACAAGGTAGGCGAAGTTGTAATTCAGAGATACTATTTCCTAAAGTTGGAGAAATGTGAAGAACCACGGATATGAACATCATCATGATCCTACGGCGGTAGCCACACGCGGTGCGCCACAAGCCCTTCAGCCACTGTCATGATTCTGCCTTGCCTGTCGACTTCTGGGAGGCCGCATTCGGGGAGGAGTCATACTCGTTCCAACTCATGTTGTGCTGAACCCGGGTTGAGTAATACGACTATAAAGGTCTCCCAATCCCTTTTTCTTCGTCAATACATGAATCGTATAGCATTTTTGTATCATCAGCTAGCAACATGCCCCAGTCTGAACTCAAGACGGCAAAGGGTACCCGCGACTGGGTTGGCCGTGACCTTCTATTGCGCGACCACATTTTGTATGCTCGAACCATTTCATACCTTTCCCCCGCCCACTCGCCTCCACCACACAGCTAATTGAGACTCAGTCAGACAATCAGCGACGTCTTCAAGCGTCACGGTGGCATTCCCTTGGACACGCCCGTCTTCGAGCTTCGGGACGTCCTGGCTGGGAAGTACGGTGAGGATGCCAAACTCATCTACAATGTCGAAGATCAGGGAGGCGAGCTTTTATCGCTGCGATACGACTTGACGGTTCCCTTTGCTCGTTGGTTAGCCATGCACAGCAACGTCAAGCAAATCAAGCGCTACCAGATCGCCAAGGTTTATCGTCGCGATCAGCCTGCCATCTCTCGTGGCAGGCTTCGAGAATTTTATCAGTGCGATTTTGACATTGCCGGGGTGTATGACGCTATGATCACCGATGCTGAGATCCTTCGCATCATTGTTGAGGTGTTTAGAGCACTCAAGCTCGGCATTGTCATCAAACTTAACCACAGATGCATCCTCGACGGCTTATTTACCGTTGCTGGTGTCCCGCAAGAAAAGATCAGGCCCATCAGCTCAGCAGTAGACAAGCTAGACAAGGCCCCGTGGGACGAGGTTAAGAAAGAAATGGTGGACGAGAAGGGCCTGGCGGAGGAGGTTGCCGACAAAATTGGTGAATACGTCAGACGCAAGGGCGGTTTGCGTGAGATTATCGATGCCCTCAAGGGAGGCCAAGACCTATCAGCAAACGAACAAGTCCAAAGTGGCCTGGCCGACATGGACCTTCTCGCTCGTTACCTAACGGCAATGGACGTTATCGACAGTGTTTCCTTCGATCTTTCACTCGCACGTGGCCTCGACTATTACACCGGCTTGATATACGAAGTCATCACGACTACCTCGGGACAATCCAACCAAGTCGGCAGCGTTGCCGCCGGCGGGCGCTACGACGGCCTTGTGGGCAGGTATGGCAAACAGGCCGTCCCTTGCGTCGGTCTCTCCTTTGGAGTAGACCGTGTCTTTACCATCCTGGACGCTCGACAAAGAAAAAACACCTCAGATCTCAAGAGCGAAGCCGACGTGTACGTCATGGCAGCTGCAGGGAAAGGCTTTGACGGTCTGCTACCTGAACGCATGGAGGTGGCTCGTCAGCTTTGGGACGCAGGCATTAGGGCCGAGTTCGCTGCCAAAGTCAAGCCCAAGATGCTTCAACAGTTCAATGCTGCGAAGGAAGTGCCTGTTGCCGTAATTCTTGGTCAAGAGGAAATGGAAGCCGGCCAAGTTAGGCTGAAGGATGTCCGGGCCGGTGACGGGGATAAAGTTGAGAAAGATCGAGGTCGACTTGTTTCTAGAGAAAATCTGGTTGAAGAGGTCTTGAGTCTTTTATCAAAGATAGGACTAGAGGGAGGTCAAGATTAGAAAATGGTGAGGGACTGGAAGTTGGTATAAGATGCGCGAAAGGTTTAGGGCAGATTTGCGCGAGACAGGATAATAGGATGAAATACAAGCATATAAATCGTCACTTTGGTAAATCTACTACCGTACATGACCAGTATGTGAGCCACAAATTTGGATCCTCTTAGGAAGAAATCATGATAATAATACAATATGGTTCTATCAACACACCAGCCGGCTCAGCTCGTATCACTATTGGATTGGATTGGTCTTTAATTGTGTGAATGGAGTCTTATTTGGCTGCCTGCGCTATCTAGGGTTACCACCCTTCACTTCTTGATCTGACCCAGTTGGTCTTTAATTGTGAAGGCGCGAGTCGCAGAAAATGGTTAAGGTATCTATAAACACAAAAATAACTTGACGGCTCCCCCATATTCTCTTCTATTTTGGTCGTATGTGACAGTCAAGGCTGCAAATTCACCTCAAAGTGTTGTCCAGCAATGCAAAATTATCATTCAAGGCTACTATTCGTCTGAAGTCGGAGAAATATGAATATGAGACCTACCGTCGACAAGAACCGATATCCTGATAACCCCATCCTTATCTGCTTTTACTGTCTTGTCAAGATAACTATATGTCTGACCCGGAGCAAGACAAGAGATTCCAAGTTCAAAGATGCCTGCATCAGCTGATGGGTAGAGAACCAGTTCCAAGTCCTTGGACGTATGAGACCTTGCTTTAGCGATAAGGACTCCAGGATAAGGCACATCTGAAAGAATGGGACCTCTCAAAGTCGTTTCAGATGGACCCTGTGAGCATTGTTAGATGGCATCCTGATCTCAACAAAGATGACGGTGGATATACCTTCTGAATCATCCTATTGTATGCCCCAGGCCGGATGATAGCAGCTGTCAAAGCCGCCTGGTTCATCAAACACGAAGCATTCTCTAGGTCAAGATATTGAGAACCCATTGGAGCTGTCTTAAAACCCCATGCCTTTTCATATTTCTTCACACAAGCTTCTTTCAACTCTTCATCGCCATATTCACCCGCAGCAATAGCCAGTTGAGTATACATCGCATAGTCATTTGACCGATAATTCCCTGCATCAATCTTATCCGCTCCCACCAGTCCAGTCAGCGAAACCTCCTTCGTCTTCGTATCAAACTGAACTGTCTCATTCCGAATGACAGCCCAAAGACGTCTGGATAAGTTTCTCAACGGACCGCATCCCATCATGATGGCGGCCAAGTCTCCAGCTGCACCGCACAGACCAGGAATAGTGAAGCCTGTCAGCTCGGACCGTATGGTCAAGACACTACCGCTAGTCTCTGTGAAGTTGGTGTTCAGTGATTCTTCGAAAATGGGTAACAGGACTTCAGTGGACTTTGTGCCAAAGACTCGATCGTAGAGACCTGCGCCCGTCATGCCTTGTAGATTGCACATGACGTAGATCCAATTTGGCTCACACGAGATGAGACAGTAAGGACTAGCAGACCATTGCCGCACGAGTGTTTCCTGAAGGTCATGAAGACTGTATCTGTAAGAATTATTGTCGTCAATGTTGAAGACCAGACTTTCAGGTTTGGTATATCTCATATCGCCTGTATTAGCGGTGTAAAGCATGACTCCCTGTAACAGGAACCCTGTAACCATGATGTTGTCTTTCTTAACGGGATCCCAGTCTAGGGAAAACTTGCCGGTGAGAGTTTCCCACTTCCAGAAACTGAGAACTTTCTGAGTCAAAGATCGCTCGATGACTCTTTGGAACGCCTCGCTGACGTAACCGTGTGCATTTGGGGCGTAGGTAGATTGGTAAAGACCAAGGACGAACATCATCTGGTAGATCTGATACCGAAGAGCTGCAGTTTGATACTGGTCGACAATTGTAAAGCCTGACCAGTCATCCAGACTCTGAAAGGCTTGATCAAACAGAAATTGCAGCTTTCTCAAACTTTCAATGCTGAGCTCTTCATCTTGCTCTATTTTAGAAGCCGCTGCGACGAGTCTGTCTGTCTCGGCAGCCTGGCGCAGAATGAATTCGTTCCTCGCCGTCCTCTTCTTATAACCCCGGTTTCTTTCACCTCTCGACGAAACATTGGCGTACAGGAAACCTGTAAAGAGAATACCAGGCACCCAATAACCTGAGTTCTCCCAGATGGTATCTCCTGTAGCGAAGTAGGCTCCGAGCATAGACAAACCCCAGACGAGAAGAGGGAACAGGATTGCTCCAGCACCGAACCACTATTGTTCCAGGTCAGTAACGCATCGTATCAAGTGAACTGAACAATGAGATGGCGCTAACTTACCGCAAAGAGTGCTAGTGGGACACTTGCCCAAGTCAGCGCGAACAATATTCCACCAAGTACATTAGCGCTAGCGAGATATCCAGCTCCAGGGAAGATCAGCCCAAGAGCTGCAGCTCTGTATCTCGGGCCGAGATCCACATAATTCTGGAAAAAGATGCCGAGGGCAGTAAGAACTAAGGCTATCCAAACTCCGAGCGTGCGTGCCTGAACATTCTTCCGATGAGGGCCAGAACCAACGTTTGGCGGGATAAGATCTTTCACATATGGTCCTGCTTGTGTCAGCAACTTCGGCATTCTTTCACGCAGATTGTTCAGTGCGTACCTGACGTCCCATAGGCTTGTCCATGTTGGGCAGTCAACTTCGGCAGACCCATGTTTGACGGTGATGATAGGAGAGTATCTTGTGCAAATGGCTACAGGACGGAGTTAAACCTGCCGTCTGACGATATTTGTCTGCTCAGCATGCCTTTCATATCCATTAATCCGGGGTAGCATCTGATTGCCCCAGACTTTGCGGGGTTATGATCGGGGGTGATTTGGTCATTCTTTTCTGACTATCGCCCAGCTAAATGGTATATGTGGGGAGTTTGTCAGAATTCCATGACAATGCAGCCTGCAACGTCCTACTGTTGACTCCACGTCGCCAAACAAGGCCATTTTGTCCATCCGAATTCTCTTTCACTCGATATTTCCCCTCTTCTCTTCGTCGTAGCTTACATCAGTCCCGACGCACGACCTACCTCTAAGCGCTCCGATGTCCAAAGAAATCACATCCCCACGACCCTACACCTCTGAAGCAGAATGTCTTCAGCACCATTGCCAATTATTCAAAACCTTCGCCACCGGGGAAACCAAAAGCATCAAATGGCGAAAATGGCAGCTCAAGCAAATGTGGTGGATGCTCGTCGACAATGAAAAAGCCATCACCGAAGCACTAGCAGCTGATCTCGGGCGCCACGAATTCGAAGCCCTGACATCAGATCTCCACGGTTTGAAAACAGATATCCTCGAACATCTCAACCATGTGGAAGAATGGGCTCCTGATGAGCCAGTATCTTCCGCTGGATTCCTCATGGGAACACTGGGAAAAGCGCGTATTCGAAAAGAACCTCTTGGTGTCGTTTTGGTTATCGGCGCATGGAATTTTCCATTCCTGCTTACGTTGCAACCCGTTATTGCTGCTATAACAGCTGGTTGTTGTGTCGTCGTCAAACCATCTGAGCTATCGGTTGCTTCTCAGAATCTTATGCAAGATCTGGTAGCGCGATATCTGGACCCAGAAGCAATTAGGCTCGTCACAGGAGGACCGCAAGAAACGACCAAGCTACTGGAGCTCAAGTTCAATCACATCTTCTTCACCGGCTCGACAAAGGTCGCGAAATATGTGGCTACAGCGGCAGCTAAACATCTCACCCCGACGGTCTTAGAGCTAGGTGGTCAGGGACCAGCGATAGTGACTGCCAAAGCTGACCTCGATCTTGCGGCTAAGCGTATTGCTTACGCCAAGTTTCTTAACGCTGGGCAGATTTGTCTGTCAGTTAATCACGTTTTCGTCGATCCAGAGGTTCATGACGCTTTCGTGCAAAGGCTGCGTTTTTGGACTCAGCACTTCTCCGGTGGAGAGTCGAGTCACATGTGCAAGATTGTCAACAAGCGTAACTTTGAACGCTTGTCGGGTTTGTTGGAGGGAACTTCTGGGAAAGTGTTCCAAGCTTCTGTAAAGAAAGGGGATAATATGCTGAGTCCGACTGTCGTTACCGACGTGAGCATGGATGGTGAGTGTCTTGGCCTCGTGCGATTTCTGTACTAATCCTCTTGCAAGACTCGCTTCTCAGTGAAGAGCTGTTCGGTCCCATTTGTCCAGTCATCAAAGCGACGCATAAGGATGCGGTTCGTCAGACCAATAGGTAAGTGAACATTTATGATCAAGGCAAATCCACTGTCTCTAACCTGTAACAGTGGTCCCCATCCCCTCGCAATCTACATCTTCAGCTCAGATCGGTCAGAGATCAACTATGGTAATCTTCACCCTTCCTACCGAATAGGATCATTGCTAACACTGCGCAGTTCTCCAGAATACCATCTCAGGCGGTGTCACCATCAACGATGTTCTAATGCATTATGGCGTACCCGGCGCTCCATTTGGCGGTGTAGGTGACTCAGGCCAAGGCTATTATCACGGCAAATATGGCTTCATGGCCTTTACGCACCAGAGGACCATCTTGGAAATGCCGACCTGGATGGATAAGCTTATGACATTTCGATATCCACCTTTTGACATGAAGAATATGAGCAACTTTGTAGTCAAGAACAACTTGGGGTTCCGACGTGGAGAGACTATGGAGGACCAGGTGATCGGGGGCAGTCGATCTTGGGTTTGGGCGGGAATCGGGGTCCTAGTCGCTTCAGCGATTGGTGCAGCTGTGAGGAACCGTCAGAGCATTCAAGAGTTACTTTTGTAAATTTAGAACAGACGACATAGACCATCATGCGTGCCTATTGAGAACAGACTCATTTCTTCGCCCACCACTACAACATCATCCTGTTCAGACAAAGCATGTGAATGCACCATTTCTTAGTCTACGTTTGAACATGCACGCCTGTCCCTGAACAATAATCTTCTCTAACTCAATACTGTAATCTCTAACCCTGTAGTTAACGATTTAGGTTAGTCATCATAACTGTGTTGTCAAACACGATTTGTGTCGGAGTTTACGAATTCCTTTCCTAATTTGACATTAGTGCCTTTCCGGATCCAGCGCTAACACCCGATGCAGGAGCTTTCCCAGCCGAGGATCTTATTGAAATTATGCGTCTCATTCTTTTCTGACTGTACTTTTTATTTATTTCCTGTGTCATGTATACGTGACATCACCTGTTGTGGTGATCGCTTATGCACAAACGGTCACTAGATCACCTGCCGAGTTCTTCACGTGCCAATGTGTCACCGTAGCACAGTTACTACTCAAGGATCGCATCTGATCCGTCAATCCGCCTCACCGAGCACTATTTGTATTTTATTCATCTTTTCGATACTGTGTTTCGTTACTCAGAAGAAAAGACCAGTTCTGGCACAATGCTTGCTCCTAACGCTACCAACTACGTTTCATCTCTTCTCTCAGAAGCTCATGAGCTCTCACAGCCATTACTTGATGGACTGTCAACCTCTCCACTAACTGTACCCATTTCATTGGCGTCTGCACTAGGCCTCGGCTACTTGGCAAACAAGATTCTAGTCAGCAGGGCTTTAAACCATGGCACGAAAGCGTACTTCGATTGGAACAAGGAAATTGTATTGGTGACTGGCGGCTCAGGCGGCATTGGAGGTGAGACTGTTCAGCAGTTGGCCAGCAAGGGCATTCGTGTTGTTGTTCTTGATGTACTCGCTTTGAGTTACAAGCCTCGTGAGTTACCTCTCCCTCTGAAAGACTGGTCTGGCATTTAACATTGACAGCATCAAATGTTTATTATTATAAATGCGACCTTACGAATTACGAGCAACTACAAGAGGTTGCTGGAAGGATTAGGCGGTAGGCTATACCATATGAGTATATGATGAGGGTCGCTGACTTTACCCATTAGTGAGGTTGGCGAACCTACAATAGTTGTAGCGAATGCTGGCGTTTGTCGTGGAAAGCCTCTGCTAAAAGCCACCAAACAAGATGTCGACCTGTCAGTACACAACGATACATGACCGAGAAAGTTGCTAACCCAGTATCCAGTACCATTGGAGTCAACACTCTAGGTCTCATCTGGACCATCAAGACCTTTCTCCCCGCAATAGTATCCCGCAACCACGGCCATCTTCTCATCGTCGCCTCGCAAACAGGATACTTGGCCACCGTCGGCATCACAGACTACGCCGCCAGTAAATCAGCAGCTATCGCAATTTACGAAGGCTTACATACTGAGATTAAGCACGTACACAAAGCTACTGCGGTCCGCCTTTCGTGTGTCTCACCGAGCCATGTACAGACCCAGATGTTCACGGGTGTCAAGTCTGTACCTGGTATGTCTACCATGACGACTGAGTATCTGGCGAACAAGATCTGTGGTATCCTATTGAGTGGAAGGGGCCAGAATGTTATTGTTCCAGCTGCAGCGGGAATGTCACCTTGGGTTCGTGTGTTGCCGGGCTGGGTTCGTGTTCTTTTGCAAGACGCTGCGGCTCCGGCCTTTACGGACTTGAAGCCTCATGATCCGTTCAAACAAGCTGCGTGAACAGACAGTTCACTATTTAGATAGTAATTTTATACGATATATACTCTTTGAAGTCATGAAGTCAAGAAAGCGTTGCGCTGCAATTTGCAGCTTCGTCCTCTGTAACACAATACATTCACATGTGAAACTACTTGATAGGACTTGATACCTCTAGGTTTAGAGATTATAGTAGTTCTAGATTTACGTATCCTATCTGAATTGGCTTCACCCTGCTGTAAAGGTGAAAAATGTCTATTTTCATTGCTATCGAATGCTTCACTATGGCATGGCTTCCCATGTTTCAGTCTGTTCAGTCAATTATCTCAACTAAGTCGTCCCTCGTTCACCCTCGAGCTATTCCAAAGCACGATAACACTGCTTAACCCCATTCCTATACTAGACCAAACACTGTCCGATATGTCAGTCACCATTGCTCATAATCGATGTGGGTATAACTTACGGAGAAGGCTGTCCTGTTCCACCTAGACCTAGCACCCAACCAACAGATAATATGTTGTACACAACAGCCCAACAATGGTTCTGCGTCACAATACCTCTCATTCGCCGGGCCAAGCATATCATCAATGGGATACGACTCAACGGAGAAGTCTCCGATGAGATCAACGTCGCGTCAGCACAGTCATCGTCGACAGACTTCATATCCGATCCTGTGACATAAATACTAAACGATGCAGATGCAAAGCACAAAATGTCGTTGTAGTTGTCACCCACGTATATAGCCGATCCACGTTTTAGAAATCTGGCTAAAATGCGAGACTTTTCCTTTGGGAGGGCATTAGCGAATACCATGTCTGAATCAATGCCAACTTCGCGAGCAACAGAGGTGGCTGAAGCTGCGTTATCACCCGTGATCATCCCAACAGTCAGACCCAGGTCTTTAAGTTGTCGTATAACTTGGTGAGCATCAGAACGAACTTTGTCTTCGAGTACAAAGACTGCAGCTTGCTTTCCTTGCATAGCTAGGACAACAGTCATTGTAATTCCAGTTCTCGTCTCCACTGGAGTTTGACTAAGGTCGGCGGAAACTCCGGGGCTCTCGATATATGCACGGCTTCCAATTGCCAGATTCCAAGTACTGAACTCAGACCCGGGCTGAGTGGCTGTCACAACAGCTTGAGCGCCACGACCAAGCTCATGCTTGATTTCAGACACCATCAACTTAGGTAAACACTCATGCTTCTCTCCTAGTCTCAAATGACTCTCTTGGAAGAGAGCTCGGGCAACTGGATGGGTATTCCCAGCTTCAACCTCCTGCACAGCCCTCCACAGAATGTCTTGCTTCTGTGATGAACACCACTCCTCGGAGAAGCTGGCATGCGTTACTTTCAGGTCACCATATGTGAGAGTACCTGTCTTGTCGAAGAGAATAGTTTGGGCTGATGCGGCGCTTCGTAGCCTTGCATAAGTAGTCACCAATCGGACTCCAAACTTTGATGCTCGCACTAACCAAACTCCTAGGTCAGCTGCATTCCTGTCGAATTTCTCGGGGTCACATACCTGTGGCTAGCAGTTTACAAGTCGGAATGCTCAAACTCAGTGAGCACGGGCACGCTGCTAGTAACAGCGCTGAAGCTCGACCCAATCCATCTGCCCAGCTACCCTTGGTGAACACAAGATAAAAGGTGAGTATGCTTGTTGCAAGTAGGACAACTGCACTTGAGAACCATGAAGTAGCACGGTGTAGCTGAGGTTCTGAGTTGGCTAGCTCTGCCGTCACGACGGATGTCAGTAGTTCACCCAGGCGAGTATAACGCCCACAAGTTGTTGCCTTACAAACGAGGGATCCTTGTTTTACCTGACCGCCTGCATATACAGCATCGCCATTTTCAACTACTCTAGGCTCTAAGGAGCCGTTGATCCAAGTCTCTGTGATTAGACTTGACTCTGTATTCTCGACCACTCCATCACAAGGGATGTGCTCTCCTTGATTAACAATAACGATGTCGCCAGGGGACAACAGATCTATGGGAATAGATGAATATTCTTCTGTTTTGTTGCAAACCTTAACCATAGCAGGTACCAGACTTGAAAGCGGAGATGCGAAGGCCCGGTTCTGCTGGGAGAGGATGGTCTTCAGCAAGCGGCCACCGAGGACACTCGTAGACAGAATTGGAATTGCCTCCAGGGACTTTAAGTCCATGTGATGATGTTTGTTTATTCCAGGACGTAGGGAATGAGTTGCAGTTTGCATAAGAGCCAGCATGATACCCAGTGATGCCAGAGTCGCCATATTTAATCTTCTTCCATGCCTCGCAGAGCGTAAAGCTTCAATGTGGAGTTGTAATCCAGATACTAGGCTCATTAAAACAGCAAAATATGCAACTAAGTTTATGGTATCGTTTTGCGTCGCCCATAGGGCATTAATGCTGCGTGATGCGAAGAAAAGGACTGAAGCCGCAGTCGCCATGAGAAAGTCCCGTTGACATGAGTTAACATGATGTCTCTGGGAGTCTTTGGGCTCTTGTATCATAGATAACAGACTAGCCCAGCTCTGAGAGTCAGATGAAGGCAGTGAATGGGCTTCGTAGCCTGCAGAGCGGATGGCTTCAATTATTTTCTCTTCTGCCACAACATCGTGATTGAATTCTACTTGAGCTCGAAGCAGTCCGAGTGAAACGGTGGCCTTCAGCACTCCAGGGATGGACCCAATGATTTCTTGAACATCGGTGACACACGATGCGCATGTAAGGCCATCTAAACTCAAGATGCTAACCTGGGCACCTCTGACTGGCTTCGGTCGTTGAGCGGGGCTACGCTCGGCATGACTCTGGCGAGGGTAAAGCGTACATAACTTCTCATGAATGTTGAGGAAACGAAAGACGATGTAAGCTCCAATAGCACAACACGCCATGATTTTCGACTTTGGAAGATTAACTGGTAATACGTCCCGGAACCTCAATGCCCAACTAAGAATAAAGAACAATATGCTAATGAAACACTCTTCCGAGTCCATTCCCATTTAGCTCAAGCCTGGCTTGATGCGACCCACTAACTCTTGCTTGCATTAGGCTGACAAGCATATTTCTGATAATGATATTCCTGACTCCGTCTTGTCTGACACGTATTCTTCTGACTCGATTAGCCACATCGCTTCACCAGCAGTAAACCGTTGCCGAGGGCGCAAGATCTCGTTGCGTAACAGCTAAAGCAGCCACAAGTCAGTTACACATTCTGCAAACTCCGTCATCATCACTTACCGGTCGAGCAATCCAACTTTGGATATTTCCGCGCAAAATCTTTACTCAATTTCCACTCACAAAAGTCATCAAGACCCAAAAACTTTGCTACATCGTTTGCCCGACTCTCCTCCACAGGATTATCATCTGGACTTGGCGTCACGCCGTTTATCTGACGATCTAGTTCTTGAAAGATAGCTTCTTCAACTATATCGTGCTCAGAAGAGTACCATTCTCCAACCTCTGGGCCGATCTGGAATAGTGTCCATGATGGATCGGTGAAGTAGCTTCTTGGAGGGGCTTTTTGGTGTTGACGGCGGCGCAGGACTTGGTTTTCGAAGATGTCGAGGACGTTGACTGCGACGCTGTGGTTGGCGGGTTCGATGACCGAGTGTAAGACTAGGTCTTTGAGCAGTTCGTCAAAATCAGTGGTTTCTGCCTCGAGGACGAGTTGATCTCTGATTTCGGGCCAGTTGAATAGGTCAATTCCCCAGAAGTGCGTGGGGTTTTTAGACTGGAGTGGCGTTGGGCGGAATGGCAGTGGAACGGAATTCTTTGAGTCGATTCCAAGACGCCAACTGATGACTCTTTCGATATATTTAGCCCCGTTCTGTTTATGTTAGGATTGAAGTCCTGAGTAACGAGTAACTGCCGGTCTTACCACTCCATAGGCATACGATTCCAGTCCTGCGCAGCGCATAGAGAAGCGCACAGCAGTCTTGATTATCCTATCGACCATCTCGGTATGATTTCCAGAGTCATGCAGGTTATCAAGATGCCGACGACAAGCACCAAGGAGTCTAGAGCCAAAGATTGACATTGACGTAATACTGAGCTGATTTGGGACAAACAAAAGCGATCTTGGCGATAGAGACGATATAACCGGATCTAAGAAAGTATCTCCAGGCTGCATTGTGCTTGGGGTCAAAGCCTCATGTTCTTGACCCGCCATTGATAGGTCTAAGAGAAATGACGCGTCCTTGAATATATCTGTCTCGGTGGTTTGCTCCGGAATGACTTGAAAAGACTGGTTATTTATCGACGGATTAGGAGCAGATGGTGTTTCGTGAGTAACTAATTCCGTCCTCGGTACAGATTGCGGTGCTTCCGGGTCTTCAGCATCTCTCCTTCGGAATATAGAGTCGAAAACCTCATCGTCTAATACCAGTGTTAGTCCCCCGCGGACAGGAACAAAAGTGATACCCACCAGCTGCGGCAGTGGCGGCTTGACCAAAACTGAGTAGCTTCTTACGCAGTCTCAGCAAGGCATCCTCCAGCTTCCGGTTCTCAGCTATCAACTTAAGGTGCGCATCAAGAAGAACAGAGTACCGATCTTGAGAATCTGAACCAGTGGCCACTTTTTGCAGAAGCTCAATCGTCTCCTCAAGGTTACGGATATATGTGATGTTCTTCTCGCGCAGACACTGTTGGGAGATGCGGTTCTGGGCTCTTTTACGCTCGGTCGGATCAAGGGCGTTGGTAGCTTTTCTTTTGGTCGGAGGCATGACGGAATGAAGTGGTGATAGATATATCCTTGATAAGATCTGTTTTGTGGGGGCGTAGGTGGTCTTTATGGTTGCATCAAAGACAAGGGTTACGGGCTTTCGGGGCGTGAGGATCCCCGAGTTCCCCGGATTTCCCCTCAGTAGCCTCGAACTAACTTGAGATCTTCCCCACAAACGACGGTTTTTCTCCTCGGTTATTCTTCAAATTCTCTAAATCAAGGATGATAAAATTCTCACGAGTGACAGTGTCTTGTTCTACTTTCCTTGGTCCGGTAAGAAAGTCGGTTTATCTGTAGTTTGAAAAATACAACTATTTACTATCTTTGATACAAAGGCAAATACAAGTCAAGCGCACGATCAAGCGAACGTCTGAATGACCTCGTCTCTATGCTTCTCAAGATATTCCGAGAATTTAGTCAGACGGATCGGATACTTCTCCAATTCCTTAAAGTCGACTTGATATCCGACCTCATTCGCCCACAGCTCGGCATAGATTTTGGGGTTTCTTACCGCAAGAACTTTCGCTTCTTGCTCACTATAAAACTCGAGCCCAATTTCCACGCCGCTAACTCGGCTTAGCTCCTGCACAATCTGAGCAGGAGTAAGAGACTCGACGCCCAAGTCTATTTCATGTTTGTTGAACGCCAGCGGTTTAGTAATTGCTGCCGCCGCAAACTTGCCAACGTCGTTGGGATCGACCACCGTCATCGCAGTCTCGGGCTTGTATGCCGACAGAAAGACTCGCCTCTGGCCCAGCTCAGGAAACATTAAAGATGCCGTCGGCTTGTGATAGTTGTTCATGAGAAAAGCAGGTCGCAGAATCGTCCAACATTTTATGCCAGATTCTCGTACCATTGACTCGATCTGGGCTTTGTTCAGCCAGTACCACGCCATGGGGTAGTCAGGGCCCCAGTTTGGAAAGCTTTCGTGCTTTCCTGTCATGGTGACGCTGGAATACACTATGCTGTTGACTGTTCCGGCTTCGGTAGCAGCGTCGATGATGTTTTTTGCATGAGCCACCTCCAGGTTGGTGTCAGGAAACGCCGGCATTACGTTGAGAAACACGGCAGTGGCTCCTTTGATCGCAGCCTTGAGTGATGATATGTCATCGAAATTGCCGGGGAACAACTGCGCTCCGAGGCGCTGGAGCTCGATAGCGGACTTGGACGAAGGATCTCGAACAAGTGCGTGAACTTTGACGCCAGCGCTTAGGAGTTCTCGAGCAGTAGCACCGCCCTGCTGGCCAGTTGCGCCAGTAACAAACGCAATAGTCTGTGACATTGTGTGAAAATGAAAGATAACGATTTGGGACAGATGAAGCGATGAAGCGTTAGGTGACTTAAGTCTCAAGTGCTGGTTTTGGGATTTTCTCAGGAGGTATTATTGAAGGAGGACTGGGACAGTTTAAGTAGTTGGCCTCAACAGACTAATATCACGAATTTATGCCCTCCTAGCCGAAAGAAGAATACACCTCGATGATGTGGATATTGGCTAGGGTCTCTGGGGCGATTACAAACATTACGACGTCGATGTAGACATGCAAGCCGTCTGCTCCTTAATGGCTGGAATTGTATCCGTAGATAGAAATGACATTTTTTCTCAAGTATCACGTTAAATAGCACGCTGTGGAGTTTGAGGGGGGCTGGTGGTGCAACGGTCAAAGCATCACTAGGCGCAGCCCTTTAGCCTACCCCAAGGCTTCAAAGGTCGTAGGTTCGAATCCTGCAGCCCTCGCCCCTCAAAGAGGGGAAAAATTGACCAAAAACAGGGCTTCGGCCCACGGGGAAACTATCCGCCGCGAAGGGGCATTGTTGGGCCCAGTCGCAAGGTGGGGCAGCCCACTGTAACGGGCGGGTTACAGGGCTGTATAGGTCATCCGGGTGGGTTTTGGGCCAATCACGGGCTGCAAAGAAGTGGGGTTTGTTTCGTTCGATGATTTTTCCTTGCACTTCGGCCAATCAAATCAAGCTGTTGGACCCGCAAATTTCCCTTCCTGGACTAGCTAGATTCGGAGCAATGGGAACCATGTGGATGCATGGAGATGCTAGCTAGGCACCCTAATGGTCAGGGTATCAATAGAGACCTCATAACGCGCGTGGAGTTTGAGGCGGACCCGGCTATTCCGGATTTAGTAACCAGCTCGACAGAATTTCGAGGCTAGTCCTAATTTAGTATAGAGGATTATAAAGCATGCGAGACTATGAGCATCACATAATTATGACACTACCAGGACAACAACCCGAAACCATCCCATTTTACAAATGAAGTTGTGAGGAACATGGTCTACTGCGGTAAACCTAGCAGAGCCTGTTCAGAGTGTCGAATCAAGAGGAGAAAGGTACAACCCAGTCGTCCTATCCCAAGAGATCCTAGCGTGCTAACAAATCGGGGGCCTAAGTGCGACTTGTCGAGGCCAGCATGTCGTCAATGCCGCAGGGCCGGTTCCAGATGTGACGGATATCGAGAGGAGGAGTCCATTAACTTCCGAGATCAAACTACCGAAACATTGGGCAAGGTATCATTCGTTTCTCACGCATATTTACCCAGTGGAAACCAGGATGTCTTGGTAAGACCTAAACTATACCGACAGGCCCAAGTCCACCCATCTCAAGATCCCCCCAACCATTATCCTTGGTTCAGACTTGAGGTTGCGCCGGAAGACCAAGCTCTCCATTTCTTCTTTCACCATTATGTTGTACCTGAGTCTGGACGATCCCCCACGCATCCCGACTGTCACGGCATCATTTACAAACGAGCAACAGAACCTGGGTATTTGGCGAATCTCATCAATGCTGTTGGACTGGCCGGTCTAGCATACTCAAGGAAGGTGCCTGCGCTCATACATTCAGCCAGACAGGCGTTTTCTCGTGCACTTCACGGTATATGTGCGGCGCTCGTGGATCCTCGTGAAGCAGCATCCGACCAGATGTTGGTAGCTGTAATGCTTCTTGCATTATATGAAGTAAGTCTCCCATCCCTCGTCAGATAGCTTGAGCACTATAATAATCTGAAAAAGACCGTCAACTTTAGTTCTAATGAGGACTTGAGTTCATGGAGTAGACACGTAGATGGTGCGTTGGCATTGA
This sequence comes from Fusarium udum, assembly GCA_013186905.1. Lineage (NCBI taxonomy): Eukaryota > Fungi > Ascomycota > Sordariomycetes > Hypocreales > Nectriaceae > Fusarium > Fusarium udum. Next base: position 33,650 of record JAAQPG010000501.1, read on the forward strand.
TACAGCTGCGAGGAGCAGGCCAACTACGCAACAGGATTGGCCGGAGCATTTTTCACAACTTGCGCACCGAAATCGTAAGAGAACCCAGGGGTCAGCATAAATTAGTTTTCTAACTTTCTGATAGCTTATCGACTGCCTCCAGCGTGGGCTGCCGGTACCAAAAGTCCTGATAGACCTTATGGCCGAGGCTCGCAGGAATGAAACAGAACAAGAAGCGCCGGCGGCTCGGCTAGCAGACATTGTTGTCAACGTATGCACCGCTTTACTCTCAGCCAAGGAAAGCATCACGGACGAAATTAGTTTGTCGTCCTACGTTACAAGACTTTTGACGATCGATGCAGATCTTAAGGACTGGGCCCAAACGCTCCCAGCTGAGTATGGGTACAATATCCGAACCAAACCAAGCGATTTCGGTGAAGTAGAAGTGTTTATGGGACGATATGATGTATATTCCAGCGTGGAAATCGCCAACACATGGAACTTGCAGCGCTGTGTGCGTATTATTGTACGTCAAGCACTCGTTGTAGCAATATCGAATTGCTTGCCCATGTCTTCTTCGCTGTCGATCCCATCGTCTTATTCTGAGTTATACACATACCTACTCCTTACTTCACAAACTATCATACAGCAGAGCTCCATTGATATATGCTGCAGCGTCTCGTACATCTTGCATAGTGTTGAAGAGGCAGGCAAGTCGAGCGAGCTGCGAGCCGCTTACGCTGTGCATCTACTGTGGCCACTTTACGTCGCAGGAACAACACATACTTCCAGCGATGCTTTGCGGGATTGGGTCGTATCAGCGATGGAAAATATCAAGGACCTTACTGGAATCCAAAAGGCAAAGCACATAGCCTTGGCTCTACAGCAGCGGGGCTCGGAGTTAAGATGCCAAGGTAACATCACGAACCAAACGGATCATAAGATCTGAATTCGATCGACGAACGAGCTTCTGTAGACAGACATGCTAAATATAAATCTCCATATATTTTTGTAGCCATGCATCTTGCTTATCATCACATTTCTCTGACAGTCACTGTTTTTCTTGGTTTAGAATGGACAAGTTTTCTTGTGTAAAAGCTGTTATTATTATAGTTCCGAAGGACGCAGTCTGATTCCATATGGCATGAGCCTCACACAGTACACCAATAAGCCTGTTCAGCTTCTATAATCTGATCACAGTTTTCATATGCACTTGACTTCAATTTCATTTAACAAATCGTCGGGCGGAATAGTGTGAGTGTATTTTTACAGAGATACATCGTCTAGCAATCCCCTCTTACCAAAATCCACATCCCTCGAGACATTTTACCCATAGAACTCATTCTACGATTGTCCCGGGCCATTCATTCCTTCTTCCGAAGCTCCGCTACTCTAACTCCTTTCCACAAACCATAGCGTTATAAGAACTCTCTGAAGTCTCCCGAAGCTTCGCTACTCTCTCTTCATTCCACAGGGAATACTTGTACCAAAACTCTTTGAAGCCTCTGTTCTTGAGAGCTGTATTGATGTGCCAGTGCCAGGTATCGAAATCGGCTCTAGACCACAGCTTCTTACAAATATCAGCCGACTGAAAAATGCTGTTACAGCTCACTTTGGTCCCAATCCAATCCTTGGGGACATACCCAGCGTCACACCAGGAGCTGATACCCACCAAGCCCTTCTCATTGACAGTGAATGCAATCGGATGGACATTATTGAGGGCAAACACGAACTCAGAGCAGTCAAGTGAGATCTCCTCGCATGACTTGCGAAGACTCTCAGGGTGGTACATGCTGTCGTAGTCCTTGTTCTTCTTGGCCAAATAGTAATCGATCAACTCGTTCCCGTCAATGCCAGTGATTGCGCCGCCCGACCATTGAGATAACTCTACGCAGGCGTCGGCAATCTGATTTGCCCATAGTGCCATAGTCGCGTGGTCCTTGGCATCGGGCCATGCGTACACGAGATTCCGTCCGGCGGGAAGAGAGCTGTACACCAGATAGTAATATCTATCATGGACTCCATGATAGTAGACGTCTGGGATTTGGAACGACAGGTTCTTTTCGGCTAGCCATTCCAAGGTGACGTGCTCTGGAGTTCCGTAAACCCCATCAATGATCAGATGGGCGTGGCCAACCTCAAACACACCGAATGCCTCAGTGATAGGCCCACAGGAGAATTCGACGATGGGTCAGGAGTCTGAAATAGGCCGAGTCGATGGCTTTGGGCTCGGGGCCTCAGAGATGGCAAAGAAGGCGCCTTTGCCATCATCCCAGCATGGCCCATCAGGCTTAGAAGCATGGCGAGAAATGACGACCTGGCCAATCATCCAGGAGTTGTCGTCAATTTCCTCAATAGGAAATCGGTTGTTGAAAGTTCGTTGAGCCATTGTTAAAAGTTGGTGAAGTGGGTTGATGAAAGTAGGAGTAGGTGGTTGCGTTGAAGTTGTTAGGTTGAGTAGATGTGAATGTAAGCGTTGTTAAACTTGCGTTTGATGCAGAAAGTAATCGGTTTGAAGCTGAAGGAACCAAGGGTACTTATACTAAAATTCCGACAAGCATCTCGACGAATTTGCTTTGCTGTTCTCTTAGACTGCCGACAGTTATGATTGAGTTTGGTTGTTCACGTCCAAGCTGTTCCTCTAGCCATGCATCACACAACACGCATTTACTAGAACAGCACCAAAGAAAAGCATGTAAGGGGGCGTAATTTAAGCAAATACGGGATTTCTTTATTAGAACATTGCCCGATGGTGTGGATGGTCAGCCGCCACTTACGACTAAAGGGGTCGTGTACAGTGGGACAAAGAAACAACTTCTAGTGTTCCAATCATCGGAAGGCGAACATGCAGCCAAGAATTCACTTTGATTGCGGTGGGTGCTGTGTTCTCATTATGCTTGCGATTTCTCGGAACTCCGAAGGTGAACAAGGAGGTCCCGATGCAACTTGGTGTGATCAATGCGCTGTTTGCTACCTTTTCCTGCGTCAATGCAGCCCAGTCCAGCCAACGGGTGAATGATGTTCTGTACACAATCAAGAATATACCTCAGAGATCGTCAGTACTGGCGATAGGAGTGGAGACAATGGAGGTGAGTGAGGCAGTGCCATTTGGATTTCATGTGTCTCAAGCCTGCTTAACGCAGGTTACAAGTCTATGAAGTCTTTGAGGTTGTGTAGAAGCTATGTAGGGAGAACCATGCCAACTCCACAGTCAAAGTACCAGATCCTATTTCACTAGCATCCCCCTTACACGATGATTATCTCAACTAGCTTGCCCTGTTCTTTATCTCTAGCAAACATTGCTCTAACCAGATTCAGCTGCACATCGCTTCCCCCTGTGATGTCTGGAGATCCGGCCCCTACTCTTCTGAATCGTGGGATATCCCCATTACCACCTAAATTTAACTCTGCTGTCGTCAAAATCAAGTAGTATGGGCCACGAACATTGTAGATTGGATCATTCGACTTCCCCACCCAATAAAGCGGCACAGCAACTAAGTCAGATAACTTGTTAGCATAGTCCATTAGACAATTTGTGGGTAAGCCATATTTCGGAGGATCCCATTGCACCTTAATGCATAACCGAGAGTCTTGCTCAAGAAAGAACATTCTGTTTCTTTCGTCCACTTTGCATGGATGTATCATGATGGCAGATAGGTTGATCCAACCACCAGTCACTTTTCCAAATGAGATTTCATCATTTTCCAAATTGACCTTTGCGTCTCTTAGAATTGCGAGACTTTCTGATTCATCGTGGTAGTGGTAATGAACTGGGTGGTTCACAGACGCCCAGGACCAACTTGGCGCCGAATAGGAACTTGGTTCTTTTCGCTTTGATTCGTGATCTAGAGCAAGCCAGAAGAGGTCACAGAAGAGATTGTCCTTCCATAACCCTGCGAGATACTCGCTGGTCGACCCCTGCTTGGCAAATTCAAGAGCCACTCTGGCAGCTAAGCCACCCAAGGCTGGGAGTTTATCGCTGTCCATGGTTATGTATCTTTGGGTGTATCTTGCAACCATAAAATTCCAATCAACCCTGATTTGCCTCTCATCAAGTTCTGTTCCCTCTCTCTTGGGGACATTAAACGGTTGGGGATGACCGACAGGCTCAGTGTACCCATCTTGCGCCTCGAAGCACGATTCGCATTCAAAGTACATCTGCGCTTGAGCGAAGTGTAGCGTGCGAGGGGAGAGATAACGTTCCTGGAAGGCCCAGCAGCGTGTCGATAGTGGATCTTCGTCAAGGTCGATTATTCGATGCGGTGCTCCTACGTGGCTATTCGGCATAGGAAAGACTGAAACGCATTTGGGAGCATCACCTCCCACAAAAGTGATGTCGGTATAGATTGGTTCTGACCTAGGTCGTAGAAACCCCTCGGAACTGTTCTTGGACTTGGTAGCAGCAATGGTGAGATACGCGTTCCCATATACGTCGCACATCCGAGCTGACTCGCGAACCCAGTCATCATTAGAATCCTGAATAATGCAGAGACTGTCAATCCACAGGTATGGGATGTTCAGTTTCTGTGTCACCCAAAATGCATCCTGGAAGGTTCTTGGGAACGCTTCGATTGATATTCCGTCGTGCAGTTGCTGAGCGGTGTTGTTGTTTAGTGTAAGAGGCTGAACCGACCCCCAGCAATGACTGAGAGCAGCGTACTTTGTATCTGCAGGTACATTGGTGCAAAGAGTGACCTCTTTTGTCGTTTCGTCGTATTTAAGTAATCTTGTTGGCAATAGCTTGGACACGAGTTGATGTCCATGCCGGGATGTACATTCCAACAGCCAACGTTGCATAAACTCGAAGCCATCTTTCGATTGTGGTGAAGATGGAATCTTTCGTCTCTTAAGGACGCCCGATAATGGACTTTCTTTGATTCTCTGTCAGTCGATGAAGAGGCAAATGCCATGTCATTCATCATACTCACCTTGATCAACAGCAAAGCCAATCGCCCCAATGAGAGCATGTATAGTAAACTCCTCCTCTCTATAAGCCACTACCTGCATCCCTTGCCCGTTTTTCTGGCCTGACAATGCAAGCTTGTATAATGCTATATCCGATGAATAAGTGGATGTCTGTTCAAACTGCTCAAGCTTGCTCAAAGTGGGTGTTATCGCATGATAAATGACTCGACATAGATCGCATGTTGAAGAGCTTTCCTGAAGCTCCTGCAAACTCTTATGATACGGTATAAGATGCGCTCCTGGAGTTTGGTTCAAGAACTCTCGTGACATGTAAGTGAACATGTTTTGGTATTCAGCAGGCCCTTCGAAGCTGGCATAGTATTTGTCCATTTTACAACTCAAGATATCGGACAAATCGAGGCTGGAACAAAGTTGGCAAAGCATTTTGGGAAGAATTGACACAACGTTTGAATTGACTGGAGGTTCTAGGAGGACATGTTCTAAGTAGTAATGCCTGATCTTGTCTTGTGAGGGTGTCATCAGGCCAGGATCATTGAGAGGTTTAATTGGAATCACGTGCCATGACTCTGGAATTATTGCTGGCGGAGGACAGTCTTCAACTTCTGGGTCAATGCATCTAAGGATAACATTTGAGTAGAAGTTGAATTTATGAATTCGTTACTCAACTAAGTCCTTTAATCTAGTCAAGATGTTGCCCAGGTAATGACTCCAGGAGGCGCCAGCCAAATCAGCCTCGTAGGGCTGACATCAATGATGAATGGTGGGGTTAGGCAACCTCAAACATGGAAATAATCTTCAACAAACCACGCAAATTCGTAATAACCTTGTTTGTATCATACACATCTCTGTATTCAACTGAGCCCCCTCTTCCAATCACAACCATGTCTAGCTCAAAGAAATCAAGTCGAGGAACATCCGTAGCAAGCGAGTTCAATCAGGCCCTCCAAGAAACCCCCGCATTCGAACCAATGCGATACACAGCAAACTACGTAAGGATGGCACAGGTAACATCGCCCTTGACTAAGAATAAAAACACATTTTTCTGACGCGTCAACAGCTCGAACTAAGTTCCTTTGAGTTTCAGGATCTCATGGCAGCGCTCAAAGAGGCAGGGAGACTCTTGCCTGAGAATTTTGATCCAGACAAGGAGCCGTGGCCACCGGAGGCAGAAGAGGTTAATGAGAGGATGGAAGAAATGTTGAAGAGTTATGATAATCTTGCTGGGTGCTTTAAGCAGTTTGTGCAAAGTGCTCAGGCTGCGGGTGCGGGTATGGGTGTCAAGCGGCAACAGTGATGATGAAGGAAATATGGCCGGGTTACTGGCGTTGCCAAATCAGTATGTTTATTATATTTTCTTGGAATTATGTTATTAATAATGGATATCTGGTTTAAGTCAAGGAGTTGCAACAAATCGTTACTAATAAAAGACCCCAAAGCTTTCGTCCGGGCCTTTAAACTCCCTCTCTACTTTCTCTAGAGTAGTCAAAGAACTACCGGTACTGAAGTCTTGCATGTCCGGTAAAAACTGGCATCCTGAAAAAATTAATAATCGTGGCCAAGTTCCAACGACTTAATGTTGTATGAGTGCCATGACCGCAACGGTCCCGTTGGTGGAGAGCCGCAACACTTTTTTAGTGGGGATCAATTCTCAAAGAACGAACGCAAAAGGTCAAGCATCACGACAAAATTAACCCGTAAATAAATTGAACAATATTATTAATTTAAATAATTACTCAACACTATCTTACTGAAAAGGTTCCGGTGCATGTCCCTTTGATCTCTTCAACTTTCTAAGAGAGCTGGAGCCTGGAGGAGAGTCCTTGGCGCAACTGTGGCTTGTCCCTGCACCGCCACACAAACCACCGACGTCAAGGCACCAGCCTCATCCAAGCTCTCACCTCCAAACTGTCCTCAAGACCGCCTCCCAAAAAACTCCCTACAACCACCTCACCCACGCTCCCCCTTCCTGCGCAACACCATCGCAATGTCAAACTACTACTCATCGCAACAACCGCAATACCCCGCTGGCGGCGGTCCCAACGCCGCGCAGAACCTCCAGTTCTTCCCCTCCCAGTACACGAACCCAGGCTCCTCAACACCCCAGCAAGCAGCAGCCGCTGGCTACGGATACGGCAACCAGGGCGGCTATGGCGTCGGAGCCCCAGCGCAGAACTTTGCGGCTCCCGCGTTTGGTGCGCAGGGCGTCAGTGGCAGGATGGGCGAGCAGGGCGGGTTGAGGACCGGTTGGGTTGCGGCTTTCTCGTCGGAAGGGTATGATGGTGAACCGCCTTTGCTGGAGGAGCTGGGCGTTAACTTTGGACATATTCAGGCAAAGGTATGGTGTCTTCTCAATTGATTAGGTGGTGATGCTGATTTGTTCTAGACGCTCGCTGTGTTGAATCCCTTCCGACGTATCGACTCGCACATCATGGACGACTCCGACCTCGCGGGCCCCCTCATCTTCTTCCTCCTCTTCGGCTTTATCCTGCTCTTCTCAGGCCAAGTCCACTTCGGCTACATCTACGGCCTCGCCGCCCTCGGCTCCATATCCCTCCATCTCATCCTCTCCCTCATGTCGCCCTCCGACGCCAGCGAACCCCAAGTCAACAGCTATCCCCAATACAGCAGCGATCCATCCGCGCCTCAGCAACCGCACGACGGCCAGCAGGGCGGCCACTTCTCCGCAACGCTGACGTACCCCCGCAGCGCGAGCGTCCTCGGATACTGCCTGCTACCGCTCGTGGCAACGAGCTTGTTCGGCATTGTTATGAGGATGGATACACCCGTTGGCATCGTCGCGACCACGGCGGCTATTCTCTGGTGCACCTACAGCGCGAGCGGGATGTTCTGCGCGGTGGGACAGATGAAGCGCATGCGAGGACTCGTTGCGTACCCCCTTGCGCTGTTCTATGTTGGATTCGGCATCATGGGTATTTTCAGCAGCCGTGGAAGTGGAACGTTCTCCAACGCTGCTGCTAAGCTCAACGCATAAAACGGGTAGATGACACGTTGCATAACTGATTCTAACACGATGGGGAGTTTTCTGCGCGCGGAAACTCGATGCTGTACATGATTACGCCCTCGCGGCCAAGATACGATGGAGGGGCGGTAGGCGTTCAGATGGTGAGACGCAAGTTACACATACGGGGACATTGTTCCCTTGTACTAGAATAATTATTTTTGTATGTCACGATTAAAAAGAAGCAGAGACAGAAGGTTCAGGTTAGCGTTGAGTTGAGACTCTTTAAAAAAGCAATTTTCAGATATGCAAAGACATCGTGACCATCTATATACCACAAACCAGCGTGCATGCAAAGGCATCAGAACAAAATGCATCCTCCTTGATCATGAAAACCGTTGTTTCTTTTTAAAACAGCACTCAAGAATCCGCCCATCCGATTCATCATGCATCCGCCGACGTTAAAGTACAAATATTGGAAAGCTGCTTGCTCTCAGCAGCGGTAATTAAAAATAGGGCTGATATGGAAAATCCCAGATTCCTCCGTCAATTCATTCCTCGTGTCAAGGTTCTAAGCGCCGTTGGTCTTGACGCCGTTTGTGGGGGCATCTTCAGAGACGCCGAAGAGCACAGAGTATTGACCGCCTGCGCCAGCTCCGATAATCTTCTTGCCACGAATGGCGGTGTTATCAATCAGAGTGGGAGTGTGGATGTCATCGATTGTGCCTTGGCCGGTTTGGTAGTTGCTGGAGAATCCCCATGAGTAGACTTTGCCATCGGAGGCGATGGCGAAGTTGTTGTCTGTGCCGGCGGCGACGGCGACGATATCCTTGGCGTCTGTGCATTGGTTAGCGGGCGGATTAAAATTCGGGAATATGAGTGACTTACCAGGCTGGACAGTAGGCTTAAAGAGAATACGAGCGTTGCCTCGCTCATCGTAGATGGTGTTGTCCTCGGACAGCTTGTCAAACTCAAAGCCGACTTGGTAACCATCGACACGACCCCAGGTCAAGAGATCGCCCTTGTCAGAGCAAGCAAGTGAGTGATGCTCACCGCCATCGATCTCGGTAATGTTGTAATCATCGAGGTATGTAAGCTTAGCAGGTCGAAGGATAACAGCATCGTCCTCGCCAGCATTCGACTCAACACCAATCTCGCCAAAATTGTTAAGACCCCAACCATAAACCTGACCGCTCTTGTCAATAGCAAAGCTGTGATAAGAACCGCAAGCGATCTTGGCAATCTTGCCGCGAGGCAGACCTACACCCTGGGGAATAAGCGAGGACATCTTGTTGCGCTCAATGATACGGCGGCCGAGCTGGTTCTGTTGGCCGCAGCCCCAAGCGACGACGTTGCCCTTGTGGTCGAGAGCGAGAATATGGTTGGAGCCGGCGGAGAGGGCCTTGATGTTCTTGAGATCGCGGAGCATGAGGGGAGTGGACTGCACCTTGACGGTCTCTGAGAAGCCGAGGATGCCGTCGCTGGATCGGAAGGTTCCCCAGCCGTAGACTCGGCCATCTTCTGTAAGGGCGAAACTGGCGCTGTCGCTCGCGACAACCTGGACGAACTTGGTGCCGGGCGCGAAGAACTCGTCGGAAACAGCTGTTGGTGTGCTCTCCATGGGGTTAATGCCAGTATCGTCCTCATCCTCCGAGTCAGAGTCCTCTGACTTGTCCATGTCGCGAAGACCGCCATCCCAGTTCGTATCTCTTCCGAGCGCGCCTTGGTCGTTGACACCCCATGTCAAGATCTTGTTATCATGTGTTAACGCGACAGCGTGCATGCCACCGCAAGAAATCTGAACAACGCCGACATTCGCGGCGGAGAGGTTATCGTTGAGTCGGGGGCGCTTGACGTCAATTGGCTTCTTGTTGTTGACGCGCTTGCTTCCGAGACCAAGCTCACCGGAGGAACCCTCGCCGAAGACGTAGACATCGAGGATCTGAGTGGGCGCGTCGTTGAGCTTCTTTCCGATCGCAGGAAACTCGGACTTCTTCTTGGGCTCGGCCTTAGATCCAGCAGGACGACCGGGCTTCTTGGCAGCAGGCTTCTCCTCCGCCTCTTCAGTCTTTGCTCGTGTCGTTGTCTTGGCCTTTGGAGCAGCGGCTTTGGTCTTGGGTGCGGGCTTGACGGCGGGCTTCACGACGCGTTCTGTGGTCTTGGACTTCTTTGTCTTGCGATCCTCCTCCTGCTCTGGCTCAGTCTCCTCCTCGACAGCCTTGCGCTTCTTGGCGCCATTCGTGGCAGCAGGCTCAGCCTTCTTGGCGGCTGCAGCTTTTGTGGTCTTGGTCTCCTTCTTCCCAGCGGTAGCTGTGGTGGCCTTCTTGGGCGCTGCGGTCTTGGTAGCAGCGGCTGCTTTGGCTCGTGGCGCCATCGCGTAGGATTTGTGACTGATGATTTGTTGTGTGTGTGTGACGCGCGACAGTTGTGTCTTTTTGCTCAAATAAGCAGGTTGGTTGACGAGATTAAAAGGTGCAAAACTTGATGGACTGATGTGTGTTGATGATAAGATCAAGCTTGGGAAGAGCGCGACAATAAAGGAAGTGGGTGGATTTTTTTACCCTTTGATGAACAATAGGGAAGCTGGAAAAAAAAAGCTGATCTGACCGCGCTGGGGGCAGTGGCAGTGATCATTTGCGGGCTGGACAGGGGGTGATGCCTGGATTGGGTGTCACCGCCCGGGAGCTGTCAGCCAGTTCCAATTGCGCTAGTGGTTTTTCTGCCGGACAAATCTCCCAGATACGAGCTAGAACAGCAGAGCTTTCAAAGGCGGTGAATCAAGAGCTGTGTAATTCTTCATCTTATCTGCAGATACGCGATTCTCTGTTTTGGCGTATTGATGAAATAAACGTCCCATCGGTTGAGCACAGACGCTGCAATGATAGCACAATTATACATTGCAACTTTATTGTCGTCTGATGTTGGCGATGCCACAATTGACATCTGATCTGACAGTGGACCTTGATTTGGACTGCGCGTTTTCAGAATGAACAATTGAACATTATCTCGACGCGTTTGCTCAGCGGCCAAAACATCCCGAAGCGTCTGGCTCGCGAACATATTGTAGTACAGACCCTCACAATCTTTGTTTGTATCACACAATTACACGTTTCTGTTCGTAAGTTGAATGTCGTGAATATTGTTCATTTCTGTATCCGTATCTCAGGTATCTATCGCCTCGCCACCCAACCAGTACCATAACCGTTCCCCAACGCCATTCAAATGCAATATTTTATTTTCTACCCCATTAAACTCGTATTCGTCATCACCGACATCGTAAATTTATTTCTGGGTAGTAAAGTCGATCTCGTTGGCAGGGTTGAAGCCACCATCAGCAGCCTTCTCGCAAGTGCAGCCACCTAAAACCCCACAATTAGCAATCAGTCGTCACAGGAACACAAAAAGCGCCACATACCAGCAGGGCGAGATCCGCAAGCGCAGGTTGAACCAGTAGGTGTAACGTTCTCGGTAGCGGCGCGGTCGCATGTGCATTCACCGGCGGGACGAGCGCGGCATGAGCAGCGAGGACCGTTGACGGTGTTTTCGGAGACTGCTTTGGCGCATGTGCATTGGAGAGCGGACTTTTGACCGCATGAGCATGTGGCCTTTTGAGCTGTGATGTTGTTAGAAGGGCTGGGATGGTGGGAGGGATGATGTCACGTACCACAGGCGCACTCGACGTTGTCGCCGGAGCGGCAGCAGGTAGCGGGAGTGTTGACGACCATTTTGACGGTTGGAAGTGTAATTGAGTTGTTGGGTTGAGTTATGAGATTGGTTATGGTGTGAAGAGAAGTGATTGAACTGTGAGATGCTTGTTTGAGATAACGAATCTTGGAAGCGGCTCTTGGTCTTATTTGTACTTAATGGCTTTCGAAGAGTTTGGCCCACTTTATCTAAAGCTTCACAGCTGCAGGCCTGAGAGCTGGTAATCGCATTCACTCTGATTGGTTTACAGTCAATGACTCAGCATTCTCAACCAATAAGCAATTGCTTATTCTTTTTTGCTCGACTGTCGCCTCCCAGAACATGCCATGCTGATACAGACCATGTCATGCGTCTGTCAGCTAACGAGCTAGACCGACTAAACGAGCCTCAGCATTTTCGCTATGTCCGTCATTGGCTCTTCACCTCACACTTGTATTACTAGTATTGTCAGCAGTGGTAATCTATACAGCAATATTTTCTCAATTGCAGATCTATCTCTAGCTAAATGCAATTGCCTTTCTTGGGATAACCTCTTAGTAATGGAGATTTAGGTACTACTAATCATTGACTTGAGCGATGTAATAACTACCCATGCATATCTATCAGTTGTGATCACTCACCGATCAAGACCAGGTCCTTCACCGTTACACAGCGCCACTTCCGTCCTTGATGCGCTTCACTCCACGTCGGCTGTCTCCGGTCGGTTGTTGCTGATGCCCCTGCAAGCCACCTTTGCTAAAACAGAGAACTGATAAAAGAGAATGAGCGCCGCTACCCTGCAAGAAAAGCAACAGGGACAAGAGGGCTTGCAGCCAACCAAGACACCCATAAGCGTGAGCAAACCGCTGTTGACGCGAGATGTCTTAATAAGCATTTTAACTACATCTCTTGTCTTGACACTCAAGCCATGCTCTGCAATACTGAGCCACTTCACTAAGTAATAAAGCTATTATTATTAATAAAATATTTTAATTTTTATATTATATAAATATTCAGGCTATATAAACAATACTGCAGGGGTGTAAAAGTTGAGTCTGAGGGATGTCTGTAGGGTATTTCGCATTAACATCAGTCTCTGTCTTTTCTGGTTCAGCGCAACTGATAGTGCTCAATCTTTAGCGATTAGTCATCGCTAAACGGTCCTATAGTTTAGTGGTAATGACGTCGGATTTTGATACCTTCAGAAGCCTTCCGAAGACCCCGGTTCGAACCCGGGTAGGACCTCGCTTTTTGTCTTGCCTGGTATATACCATCATTCCCTACTTTTTCATCTCGTTGAATGCTCTGGTTCTTCATTTTTGTTTCGGTGATTATTTCATTTTTCTGCTACTTGTCGACAGCAAATATTGTTGTCCAATCCGCGGAACCTACAGCCGATGTTGGCCGGTCAATTGACTGGTCATTACCGTTCTTGCAACGTCGCACGGAAATGACGGAAATGCTTAGGTTACTTTAATAATGATATGAACGGATTTTAGTTGCTGTATGACACTATACTTGCCGTCATTTGTGTCTGTCAAATGTCAAATGTCTTTATCTTGAGCTCAAGTCAACTGTCTCCTGGTTGGATTACTTTTGTGGGGACATCTGATGTTAGCCGACCTCCACTCGTTCTTGTCCATCAACTTACCACTGTTCCCTCGTCTCTTCACATCTCACATCTGAACAAGATGTCAGTTCCCAGCTCATCTGACATAAGTGAGTCCACGATAGTAGTCATTGGGTATGCTCTCGCCATTAATCCCTAGCTACAACCCTGCTAACGGCAATGTCTCAGTGCTGGCATCATTGGTCTCACCAGCGCCCTAAAGATCCAAAAACTAATCGCCAACTCACCATCAACATCAGTTCTCCTCGTCGCAAAAGAATGGCCAACTTCAATTCCCGGCGCACCAACAACTCACTCTGCAGACTACGCTTCAATGTGGGCTGGCGCTCACATCCGACCCATCCCCGCATCGACGCCACAGTTTCGTCGTGAAGCCAAATGGGTGAAACACTCTATCGCTGAGCTTGAGAAACATCGACAGAGTGAACCATGGGTTGGAATCAGACGTCTCCCCGGTATTGAATATCTAGAAGACCCGTCACCCGAATACTTGAAGCAAGATGCTCAGAGTTTCGCAAACGAGACTGGACTGCCCGGATATCGGAAATATGAAGCACATGAGCTACCTGAAGGTGTAAAGTTGGGGTTTGAGTATGAAACGTATTGTATCCATGCGCCGTTGTACACTGCTAGCTTGCTACGCAAGTTTATTGTTCAGGGTGGAAAAACACTGCAGAGGGATTTGAAGAGTGAATGGGAAGCCTTTATCCTGGCACCTAATGTCAAACTAGTCGTGAACGCGAGTGGAATGGGCTTTGGGGATAAGAAGTGCTTCCCCATCAGAGGTACCACAAGAACTCATTGCCATAAACGATATCATCTGACAAGACCTAGGTCAGACAGTGCTAACCAACCTCACCGCCGCCGACAAAACAATCACAACTCAAAAGAAAGATGGCACATGGAGCTTTATAATTCCTCGCTCCTTCAATGGCGGAACAGTCATTGGCGGTACCAAAGAAGTGGGAGACTGGCAGCTTGAACCATCACAGGAAACACGCACTCAGCTACTGAAAGCTGCTCAGTCAATCATACCACAGGCATGCAATAAGAGCCAACGACCTGAGACGATTAAGGTGATCAAGGATGTTGTTGGAAGAAGACCAGCTCGTGAGGGGGGCATGAGAGTCGAGGCTGAAGCTAAATATACGACATGGGGTGTCAAGCATGTGGTTCATGCCTATGGCGCTGGAGGACGGGGATTCGAATTATCTTGGGGCGTGGCCAGTGAAGTGGCTGAACTTGCGAGCAAGATACTGGAATCGAAGTCTAGCCCTCGATCCAAGCTTTAGAATCAGAGGATCTTGATGGGATTTTGTATGATTTGTGATAATTATGCAAATGGCTCGGGATCCTTTGCCGAGCTTCGGTCTATGTTACTGACTGACCGATCGTGGATTATGATAGTCTTAACAATCCTTTACAGAACTAACCAGTACCAAGCATCCCAATGTTGACTTCATACATGCAAAGATAGAGACACTGCCTTAATGAATTTAGTAACATAATCAACTGTCACTGTCTCGAGCATATAAGTAATCGTTCAAATTTTCATAGCGCTGTCCTCTGATACGCTTTCAGCCTTCTGCTCTTTAATGATGTCTATTGGCCATTAAATGAGCTCCTCCCTCGGCAAACCCCTGATGCGATTTGTAATAAGCTTCATCAATGCGTTGCCCCAGCCTATAAACACCACGTGGTTGGGCCCACGAGACTGGACAAGAACGCAGTAATGTTATAGTATAGCCAGCGCCAGATGCTTCTCCTGCCGCAAGAACTCAAGAAAAGAAGCCGGCAGCTTCATAGGCTAGCCAAACATGACTCTCATCTTAGGCGTCGGAATTATCCTCGACGTACCTGTACTGGTGTAACGGCCTCGATGATTGCCGCAACCGCTTCCTCCAGAGCCCGCCTCTGCTGGTTATCTATGGTGGGCGTTTGATTTTACACGAACGGCAGGAGCTCGCCAAGTCGGAGGGTAAGCTTGTCGAGGGGGCTAGGATGTTGAGGCGACTCACAAGAGCACCCACTCAGCCTCGCCTTCAGCGGCCGATGCCGTATTGTCTCGTCCGACGTGCTCAGGATAGTGTGCATGCCGCGCATCAGTTTAAAGATACCTATGAGGCTCTCTATCGGTTGGAATGAATCGTTGAACCTGTCGCAGCTGGGGAGCATACCAAACCCGCTGACGGCGGCGAAAAGCGAGCTAGTGTACAGGGCATGGCACGAGAGACTTTTTAGCATCTCATTAATAGTCTTGACGGCGACATCCTGGTGTTGAGATGCCTGGAGGAAATACCCGTGGCGCAGGTATGCTAGATGCAAAGCTGAGAAGGCAAAAATCTGGTGCAGGAGGAATAGATGAGACATGGCCTGTAGTGGTACGTCGTTCTGCAGCGCTATGAAGGTATGGCAACACGGTGAGCCGATAGTACGGTAGGCGTGGATGGTGTAGTGGTGGATAAACTCAATGTTCGATGTTCAGTCAGGGATGTCGGGGTTTCGAAGGGCGGGGAGGTCGGGGGAATGGGAAAAGTATCAGACGGTAATGCCATTGTGGCATATGACCGCGCACGAAACCACCGGTCCACGGTTTATGGTAGCCGTTGCGTTATTGAATTTCCACGTGAATATCGCCAGGCACTTGCGCTAGTATCCTTCTCTCTATTCGTGGCAGCTTCGGTTATGATGTCTCGGAAGATTGGAGCGTGGCGTAAATGAGGCTTACAGTATATAAGCCTTCGGTAGTTTGTGCGATCGAGAACGTGATCGTCCGCCCACCAATGGTCGTGTTTGTAGGTGGCGTGGGCACTTGGTTATTTGTCTGTTCGCTTTGTTGCTCGCTCAGGGGATCGGCCGGTCTGGCATCTTGCTACATTAGGGAATATCTCAGAAGGATTTTCTAATTTGAGCCAGAAAGGCAAAGGCATTTCTAGTCAACGGCCCAAGTAGTAAGAATATTTACAAGGACTATTCTATTTGCTTTTGGACACAAAGCTAATCTTCATACCCCCAATCAGCTAGGCGCGAAGCATTTGTATAAGCAAACAGTTGCAACACCTCATGCAAGCGATACCAGTCCAGTTCGACATTCGATCCCCCTAAATCTCAAATTCGAATGCGAAGGCTTGAGTCCTATCATCTGCGGCGACGAAAAACATGATCTGAAGAATATTAGTAAACCTCCAAGCCAAGCGCAGTTGCTGCAAGTTAAATTCTCCAAACTCACCTGGTCGTTCTTGATCGTGTGTTTGAAGGTACCCAGATCAACAGGAGCTCCAACGGGTGTGGCCACGTTGGGGCCATCAAATCTGTAGGTTCTAACCCTGACAGTTGGACCCTTGACCTTGACTGCAGAGAGACCGGTGATGGCAAGGTTGTACGTCTTCTTTCCGGCCACGGGTCGAATTGCTGCTAATATCTTGACGGTTCCTGCACTGCCACCTCGAGTCGCGTAAACCTCAAAGAGCTCGTCATCAGATGGAGATGTCCCGACTCGGTTACCCTTCATGGCCTGGTTATAGTATTGGTAGACGTGCCATTCACCTGCTGGAGAATAATCTCCACCGCTGTTCTTGACCAGGAGGTTAGCCAAAAAGTCATGTAGCTGCCCCTGAGATGCCCAATTGGCACGGAGACCGTAAGCATTGTGTCTTTCAAACTGAGAAATGTAAAAGACAGCGCCTGCTGGGTTTTGTTCGCCGTCCCATGAAGCATACTCGTTGATGTTAATTGGGCGCTCTGGTAGCTTGTACTTCTTGCGTAAAGTATCGAATTGTGCTTTCGATTCTCTCAGATTGCGATCTGTCGCGAGAAGATGCCAAGAATAGAAATCGGGGATGGTATTGGTCTTGGCAATAAACTTGAGGTAGTTGTTGTACCACTGGCTATCCACTGTAGGAGGTGTTGTTGTCGAAGGGCCAGTGATTGGCACACCCGGCAGCTCTTTCCTAATAACAAGTTAATATATATTCCAGCAAGATACTCACCTGATTCTTTCATAGGTGCGTTTCCACATATTGAAATATTGGGTTTGAGGAGCATCCCAAAACAAGTTCAAATCAGGCTCATTCCAAATATCAATCTCCAATCCAGCTGTCATCTTATTTTTCAAAATATCGGCAATCACTTGATCCAGGAAAGCATTCCAATTCTTCCAGTTTCCTCCATCTCCAGGGTACGGGAATCCCGCGCCCTGGGTGCTATCTGCACCCCACAGATCATGGATTAGAAGAATGAATTTTCCTCCATTGCGCCTAGTCGTTCTATAGTTGGAGAGACTGGATTTCCAGCGACCCTTGTTGAATATTAGTAGGTGCCTCATAATTTTAAATGGAACCAGGAGAGCAAGTGAAGGGAAGTGACTAACCTCGTACTCATTACGGGCCCATCCTTTGTATGGGGTCTGAGCTCCACCGGCACGGTTGTACTTGAAGCCAACATCTTTGATATACTTCTGAGGAATATCGGTATTGGCAGTTCCATCAGCGTTATCAGGAAACCCATAAATCCAACCGGAGGCAAGTTTCTCAGGTTTTCCGGACGGCTGGTCGAGGAATACAGTTGCGGTTCCAGCGATATCCCGTTTGACTGGATTTGCAACAGCCACCACCGAAACTGAGAAATAAATACCTAGGATGGACCCTAAGGTAGCGAAGGAAGACAACTTCATTCTGGATCGAACAGATGATAGATGAGTATGTAGGTCTGATTATTAGGCTCCAGATATTGTGATATAGAAAGGATTTTTGTCCAGTTAGAAAGGTAGTGCAGACTCTTATAGTCCATCACAAAGGCAAATCAAACGGCCTTGTACATATGTCAAGACATCCTTGGGCAAGTCGCCCTTGCCCATGTTGGGCTTTTTCTTTTCCCCGGTGGGATAGGCTTTAATTACTGATCTGTTTTGAATATGATCAGCTTTGGTATCATCGCAATTCATCGTATGATTTCTCGAAATTTTCATGCATATGATTAACAAATAATGCCGATCTCTTCCCCAGAGTTTACCCCACAATTTAACATCTTTAAGCTTAACTTATGAAAAAGCGTCTTGACCGCTCAGCCACCTACACCAGGTTAATTTAATTATCTCGTATTAAGACAGGGGAACCAGAAAAAGAGTCAAAGCGTATAATCATTAACCAATAGCTTGAGACGTTGGCGTCTTGTTGAACAGGGGTAAAACCAGCTCCGGTGGGATGACATGACATATTCAGTCATTTCAATATGATCTCTATTAATCCAACGCGATGGGATTGGGCAAAGCATTCCTTAAACTAATAATAATACTCTATATTATTTCATAACTCATTAATTTAATGATGAGAGTAAGAAGCTCTTAGCATAGTAATCTATTCTTCTACGTGTTCTACTGAAGACTGTGCTTCTAGTAGACTTTTAGAGGGCCTAAAAATAACTGAGGCTTATTATCCCACCGGAGATCTGGTTTGGGCAATTTAGCTCATAAGCCGAGATACAAACAATAAGGTACCTATCTATTTCCATTTGTACAGTAAGCCTGTTTTGTTTTCCGTCATAGTGACTGATGCCTCCCTTTGTGATGTACTCTAACAGTGTTATCTTGAGTTGACAGACTTGCTTCCATCGGGCATCTTACCTTATGTGTGATTTGCATGCTTTAACCTGGTCATCCTCACAGAAGAGCAGCAGCCACTTATTTATACACCTTTAGAATCAGTCATTATAATATCTAACTTTTTAGCTAAAAGTAATATCCTAGGTAATAGTAAGGGTAATAAGTATTTTACCTGTATATGTTTATTGGTATCCTTTACCTTTATGCCCTAGGGGCTGAAGCCTCTTTTAAACCCTAACCTTACAACAGTGATGTACTCTAACATTACTACATGATACATTTCACTGGCTGATAGCAATGGCTAGTTGTATAGACGTACTGTGGTGATTGTTTCGGTTTATGATGGTATTGGTTTTGCCAAATAGTGTTTTATATACAAGCCAGCATGAACAGCAGTCGAGACCTCGATTTCCGAATCCATATGTGAGAGAACCACGGTGGCTTACTGGTGGGCGTATGCCACCTGCCGTCTGATTTTGCTATCAAGGCACCAGTGGACTTCTCCGAGAGGCGTTCCGGGGGATGACAGTCGAATGATCCTACAGGCATTTCTTGAATTCGGTGACGTCTGGGCGCGTGAGTTCAACGGTTAAGAACAGGTTTCCGGTGGGATGGATCGTCACGCCTTGTTCATTGCTTAGGCTAGCTAAACGCCGACTTTGAATTGAGAGTCTAACCTACAGGTTTGAGTTACTCGTATTGTGCTCAGACTATGCCGAGATTCGATTCATTGTTTCTAGACGAGAGGAGCGCTATATTTAACAGCAGTGGTGAAATTAAACTTATAAGAAAATATTATTTATATTTAAATAAGGTCTAAAAGAATTCCATTAGAAACGTTATCGCAACTATAATTTGATCTCTTGTACATTGCTGTGTTGTAGGCTACGAGACTAAATACAATAAAAGTGTCTAGATAGGTCAATTAGGATTAAATAAGAAGTTCATCATGTTATCTATTCCACAAGCGGCTTCTTTCGCTGGTTTTCTTTATACGACGCAGGCTTGACTACCTAGACAATGAATGTTAGAGACTGATTGAGAGCAGGCAATAAGCAGCAGTCAATGAGACCCAGCACTTACAGCACGAATCATCTTTTGTAAACTCCCGCTATTCCCCCATTTTACCATAACTGTTGTTCCGGGTGTTGAGTACTTCACCTCGATGATACAAAGAGATATCATCTTCTTGAACCAGTAGCTATAGCAGCGCGAGACGGCGCAGCCAATGAGTCTGTCATCATCATAGACACCACTTCCTCTCACGCCTCCCCACTCTCGTGGCATTTCCATAAAATCCAGCGTCTGGTTGCAGAAGAGGGATGCGTACACATCTGTAACATCCTTGCTGTTCCATTCCAACGTCACGAGAGCATTTGGAGGGTCGCTGGCTATTTTCCTCAGGGTCTCTTTGCCAATAAAATCATGGTCAAAGTTAACAAGCCATCCCCATCCAAGGTCAAATGGTGTGCGGTGATGCGCAGATGGATGAGAGCTATAATTGCCGGAAGCTCCGAGATGCAGCACGGCCGGAGAGACCAAACCTGAAGTTTGAAGAAACTGACGGCAACCAGATCGAGGTCATCACCATGGAACGAAGGGAGGAAATCGAGCCATGGAGTAGGAAACGCCCCTTCCACCTGGACCCGGGTAAGTATCGCAAGTCAATTCAATACTTATAGCAAATAAGGGGAAACGAACGTGATTCACTGTCTTGGCACGGTAGCCGAGTTGTCGAATACCAAACTCAGACCCATAAGACAAGATGGCGCAATAGACAGCGTGCGCTTCTTTAGCTGGACCCCAGAGTTCAAAGCCTCGTTCACCAGATACGCCCCCCCGAAGGCACAGAAAGCTATGCCCATCGATAGACATCTTCCTGGAATGCATAAATTTGAGGTCGGTAATTGATGATTTGGTTGCCGCCTCCATGACTGCTACACTGCTGGGGCCCTGAACCTGGAAAAGATACCAGTCGTTGGAAACAATATCGACTGTGGCATTGAACTTTAGATTTCCGTGATGAAACTGATAGGCCGCCCAGGTAACTCCAGGAACAGAAGTTAGAATGAAGTCATCATGGTCAAGCATCATGACAACTCCTTCGCCAATGATCGTTCCGTTGTCTCGGCAAAAGATGGCATGCTTGGCTTGGTTCGGCTGGAAGTTTGGCCAGTGGTTCGTAGAGAGATACTCGAAAAACGCCTTGCTATCTGGGCCCCGGACGCTCATCTTGAGGAGAGGGGACCAGTCGCCAATATAACAGGTTTTCTTCCACGACAGGCTCTCGTCAATCCAGTCGGTGAATTCGGACGCCTCGAACGTAGGAATGAAGCGTGACCATGTATTGACAGGCGGGTCGACAGGAACGTTAGGGGCAACAGGGACGGCATTCTGTTCTCCCTGAAAGTCGGGTACGGCTACATTTGGTTCGGCCATCGTATGATCTTTAAATGTTGTATGAAGCAGAAATAGATATGGGCAGGTTAGAAGCTAACTTGTGTCTTCATGAACAAAAGGGAAGGTATCAGGAGTCGTTATATAGAGAAAGATATGTTTGGACGGTGGTACACTCTACCTGACGCAATACGACTGTGACAGGGAGGAGGTCATACACCATCAGAAATGCCCCAGTGAAGTGGCAGTAAGCCGGCGGGCCGCCGTCAAGACCCCAAAGAAGCTTGGATTTTCATGGGACCGTCATAACCCTCTTCTATGATTGGTTAGAGGTAAGTCCTATGCATTTTCAACCACTTAAAATCCCTAGTTCGACAAAACAAGGACTGGCAATGAGATGTAATGGCGTATGGGCAATTTCCGGTAGGCGCTCTTTCTTTCTACGGCAGTTATGGATTTGCGGACTTATGGAACTTTCTAATTGTCCGAAGAATCCCTCCTGCCGCGCTTTAGAATTTAATAGACGGAGGATGACGGGGGCTCCCTCGATGCGCAAGCCAGGCAAGGTTGTGTTGATATCTGGTGGGGCTGATCCTGGAGGTCATCTGATGAAGGCAAGATATACCGCTGATCCCCCTGAATGAACAGAGTCAACCAATTTGGTTTATGGAGAGATGGGTCCTGGAGCGAAGACGCCCAGTAAGCTCAGCAGTGCCGCTGTTGACGATAATACCACCGACCTGTTCTGGCTTACTCAAGCGGGCCGCATCTCAGGGAAGGATGTCGGAGATAGCGACTTACGAGGAAATACTTCTGGACTCTGGGCCGAAGGCACTGATGCCTTGAGTGCTTCACCGACCTCTTCCCTTACAGCTCTAGCCAGCTCATCTACTAGCACGAGACTTTGGTGGATCACAAAGGAAGGCTCAGTTCAGATGGCGGTCCGCTTTGAAGGCATAGATGCTGGCCCACGAAAGTGGAATGTCAGTATTGATTCTGGGTCATGTAGTGCCAGCGCAGGATCGGAGATCGCAGCTGTGTTGCTCAATGAAGAGGACTTGAGGCTCTGGTGGATAGGAGGAATGGGCGAGCTAAAGCATGCCAGGAAAACTCCAACAAAAGACCCAAGCCCCTCTTGCCCTTGCCAACTGCTTCTTCCAGCTGGCGCTATAACGAGGAAGGGAAGAAATGACACTGCAGCCGCAGCTATGTCCGGGCAGGAAATGCGAGTTTGGTTTATTAACAATCATGCGAAGTTATTCAGTATGAGGTGGCAACAACAGACTCTAGAAGCTTGAGGGAACATAGATGTTTCGTTATGGCATCTTGTGATGGTCAGCTAATTC